>VUYV01000016.1:641371-676928 GCA_008711295.1 Anarhynchus alexandrinus | reverse complement strand
GGGCCCGCCTCGGCCGCAGCCGCGCTGAGGCGGCGGGCGGAGATGAACGCGTCGGGGCGGCTGCCGGCGGGGGGCGAGGAGGAGCCCCCCGGCGCCTCGCTGCTGCCGCTGGGCGGGAACGGCAGCGCGGGCGGCGGCCCCGGGGAGCTGCGGGAGGGGACCCACGCCGCCACCCTGGCGGCCTGCGCCTCCCTGCTGGCCCTCGTCTTCTGCCTGGGTTCCTACGGCAACCTCATCGTCCTCCTGTCCTTCTTCGACCCGGCCCTCAGGAAATTCAGGACCAACTTCGACTTCATGATCCTCAACCTCTCCTTCTGCGACCTCTTCATCTGCGGGGTGGCCGCCCCCATGTTCGCCTTCGTCCTCTTCTTCGACTCGGCCCGAGGCGTCCCGGGCGCCTTCTGCTTCACCTTCCACCTCACCAGCTCCGGCTTCATCATCATGTCGCTCAAGACGGTGGCGGTCATCGCCCTGCACCGGCTGCGCATGGTGCTGGGGAAGCAGCCGCACCGTGCTGCCTCCTTCCCCTGCACCCTCCTCCTCACCCTGCTCCTGTGGGCCACCAGCTTCACCCTGGCCACCCTGGCCACCCTGAAAACCCGCGGCTCCCGCCTCTGCCTGCCTATGTCTAGCTTCGCCAGCGGCGAGGGGAAGATCATCCTCTACCTCTATGTCACCGACTTTATCTGCTGCGTGGCCGTGGTGTCTGTCTCCTACGTCATGATTGCCCAGGCCCTGCGGAGGAACGCCCAGGTGAGGAAGTGCCCGCCCGTGGTGGCCGTGGATGCCTCCAGACCGCAGCCCTTTGTAGGGCCACCAGCCACCGGGGCCAGCGTGCAGAGCGCCATGCCTGCCTTGTACAGGAACCAGAGCTACAGCAAGCCGCAGCACGTCCAGACACACGGCTACACCAAGCACCATGGCCAGCCACCAGCCACCGCTGCCGGCCGGCTCCAGCTGGTGCCAGCGGTCAACCTGTCCACGGCCAAAGACTCCAGGGCAGTGGTGACGTGTGTCGTCATCGTCCTCTCTGTCTTGGTTTGCTGCCTGCCCCTGGGTATCTCTTTGGTGCAGGATATGCTGTCCAGCAGCGGTGGCTTTGTTCTCTACCAGTTCGAGCTGTGTGGATTTACCCTAATTTTTTTCAAATCTGGATTAAATCCTTTTATATATTCCCGCAACAGTGCTGGACTTCGGAGACGAGTCCTCTGGTGCCTGCAGTACGTAGCCCTTGTCTTTTTCTGCTGCAAGCAGAAGACGAGGCTTCGGGCCATGGGCAAAGGCAGCCTAGAAGTCAACAGGAACAAGTCGTCCCACCATGAGACCAATTCAGCATACATGTTGTCTCCAAAACCTCAGAAAAAGTTTGTGGACCAAGCCTGTGGTCCTAGTCACTCCAAGGAAAGCGTGCTGAGCCCCAAGGCTTCTGTCGGGCATCAGCACTATGCACAGAGCAGCTCAACCCCCATGAACACCCGAATCGAGCCCTATTACAGTATCTATAACAGCAGCCCTTCCCAGGAAGTGAGCACCCCAAATAGCTTGCAGCCGGTGAACTCGGCTTTTGGATTTGCCAAATCCTACATTGCCATGCATTATCACACCACCAATGACTTGGTGCGAGACTATGACAGTGCTTCGACTAAGCAGATACCAGTGCCCTCGGTGTAACCTTAGGAAGGGCTTCTGATCTAGCTGATCCAGTGGGTCTTCTTCTTTGTTTTTGTTAATGATCATTCTGAACTCAATGATGCTGTACTGCTGCCAATTAAGAAAAATGCCACTAATGTTAATAGCTAGCTATTTGCATTTGAAGTGAATACTAGGATATTACTTCTGTGAAGCTTTCTTGAATTTCTGCGGCAAGTCAAGAAGGGCGGCATTTTAGATTTGTATTTGGAATTGTTACACAAGGGTGTTTTGTTACTAAATTTTACTGCTGGACAAGTAAAAAAAAAAAAAGCAAGCGTTTTAACTATACAAGTCATTATGTCACGAGGCAGAATATCTCAGAGAACAATCTGAGGCTGTGCCAGAAGTATTACCTGTTAAATTGTGTACTTGCCATATTTTCAAGAATGATGGGAATGGGATGATGCTTGGTAATACGGTACTTAAACTTCCCATTGCAGAAGGTTGAAAGAACCGGTGGTGGTTTGTTGCAGCAAGTGTCAATAATAACAAAGGTCGTCTCTATTTGCGGGGTGAAATCCTGGTTCCGTTGAGGTAAACGGCAAAATTTCCATGAACTTCAACTTAAGTTTAGGATTTTGGTCTTGGTTTCCTAAAGCAGGACAAAGCATTTTAGAAACAGTGTTATATTGCCACTAGGGAAGGACTTTTAAGAAGTGTTTTTGGCACTGTAATAAATCTGTGAACTATATAAATTAATTTCCACTGCACGTTTATTTTAAGGATTGATGGTGTTAAGTATCCCCAAATAATATAATTGGAGAAGTATTTTACGTCTGATAGAAATAACTGTGCAGTACCTAACTATAGGTTTTACTTGAGGATAAAGATGAATATTGCAATATTATAGTACCGATACACTATCAGTAATGCGATCACCTCTGGATTTTTCTAATTCATAAACTGTTACACAAAGAGTAGCATTGCTGGTTGCTTTTTTGTCTATGACTTTGTATAAAAGTGGGAATTGGTGGGATTCAGCTGTGATATTCCTGACAGGTAGCACTGACAGCTATTAATGTTTTTAAAAACAGAATGATCACATAACAAGATGACCACGAGTTTTTGAGGTTTTCTTAAGAAGTCTAACATCAGTTTGATTTGAAGATGAATAATCTGTGTACTTATAGACTTTATCTGTTGGTCTACACAGTGAGCAAATGAACAGAAGTTAAATATTTTTTTATAAATCCAACCATTAGTGTTGTGTCACGTGTTGTGGGAATTCCTTATGAAATGGAATGATTTGGAGGCATTTAAATTCCTGACAATTATTGCTTTAAGTAGCCAGATCTTTCCGAAACAAGCAGTCACCTTTCAACTTCTATGGAATTCAGCAGAGCCTTAGTATCTCTGAAATAATTGTGCCACAGGCTTTTGGTGCCTCGTTGTAGGAAAATGCTACATCTTTAGCAAAATTACAGTGATGGAAAGATGATTTGTTAATTTAGAAACAAAAAACATTCACATCGTTGTTGTGTATGAGTTGTTGTTTGTTTGGGCTATTTGTTAACTAAACTATTTTCAAGATTTTCCTGGAAGACTATTACATTATGAACATTGTTCTTTGTTTAACACCCTGAATTTTAATTAATTTTGAATAATTCAAGACAGCTTTCTTGCAATAAAATGGATGTGAACAACTTCCTAATACAAATGTGAAATTGAAATTATTTCCGTAAGTCTTTTCTCTCTGCCCAGATATTTTTCTCTATAATCAAATAATATGGTTCTTTCTAACATAATTATAAAAGATAACTAAAAGATCTGTCTTGTTTGGTTTTTCTGTCTTTGCATTTCTCTTTAGTACAAAGCGTACTAATTTGGAGGGGAAAAAAATACATGGGATCCTGTCATTTTGTCTCAAACTATGCATTCTTAGCAGCAATTACAGTGTCAGATTGGAAGGAGTATAGGACAGGACCCCAAAAGTGTTTGCAAGATGGGGTCCTGTGTGTACTTTGAGGGAGCTGAAGATACACATTAAGGCTGTTTTTAACATTAAGCAGTTTTTGGGTTTGCTGCATGTATGTACAATTCCTACTGTGCTTTTGGTTTGGATCACATGAACTTCATCACGTGACAGAAGATTAAATCCTTTGCACCTTATTCACAAAAGTAATTTGCATTGAGTATTCATGTGGGAGTAAAGCAGGAAGGGTACAGCTTCAAGATAGAAGGAGGTTTTATTGCCTTTGCATGATGTATTATTAAGAAAAAAGAACTGAAATCCCTTCAAAGCACTTTGTAATGCTGCTCTGCTGTTAACTCCTGGTACCGGTTGTATTCTTAATACAACCAAGGTGTTAATATGTTTATAGTGTCAGGTAGGAAAGTGCAACACATTTTAATCTGCAGTAGGAACAAAATCTGATTTAAGTTGTCGATTGTATTAAATAACCGTGTTTTGCGGGAGGCTTATGGATGTAGCAAATAGAGATTGGATTTTGAAAATATATAGGTACAATTTCTTTGAAGTGTATCATAAACTGAAGTAATCAGTTATCATATGACAAAAAATTACTTGTTTTAGACTCTTCTGGAGTATAACTCCTCTTTTTTCCTCCTTGCTGTATCAGAACTCCCTTCTGCTGTGCACAGAACCAGGAAAGCATGACTGCGAGGTTAAAAAAGCAGCAATCTAATTGAGAGGGGAAGCTGCAGAGTGCTGGACAAAGGAGGTGGAAAATATATGTGATGAGAGATGGGTAAGAAAGTAAGCAGTAAACATATGTGAATACTGAATGGTTTAGGGAAAGTAGGTCTGCAGGTAGTGCAGTCCATAACACGAGAACAAGAAAGCATCTCATGAATATGAAAGGTGGCAAATCCAAAAGTCATAACACGCTGTACTTTTTCTTACTGCCTGTACATATGCTGTGGACCTCATTGCTGCAGAACTGTTCAGAAAAACATAGGAAGGTTTAGCGGGTACTTCATGTGGGTAATACAAATATCAGGAGCCTGACAGTTAATGCCGACACCTTTTGGAATATAGATAAAATTTTGTACTCCAGGAATTAAAGCAATCTTTGATTTCTGGGGTCAGGATGAGCCCATTGTGGTGGAGCAGGTTATCCAATGTGTTTTCAGTGTGCTTTTCAGCTGCTTTCGAAGTTGGTGGTGTTGGCTGCTGTCACGATGTTTGGCCGGAGGACTTTTTTTGCTTTATTATTGAAAATCTACATTTATGGTGTTAGGTGTACTACTAACAGTTTGATCGGGGTATCTCATAAAATAAGGGGCAGCATCAAAGAAACCATAAGGAAGCTTATTAGAAAAACAGCCGATTAATTGCTTGGGGCTGATCTCACTAACAAGTGGCTTCTGGTTGTTTACAGGAACAAAAGTATTTGAAAGATTTTTATAATTCACAAGTGGTTTTTTTTTTTTTAAGTCCTCATTCTTGCTTTATGGTGATAGAGTTGACTTTTTCAGCTGTTGGCCTGCAGTGTTGTATTTTTTTTTTGTCTTTTACATATGAAAACTGAAAGCTCGTAATGCCAAATAACTTCAAACAATATCTACACAAACTCAAAAAGTTGCTAAAGAATGATCAGTAGTTGGGCACCACCTTAGAACTTTTTAGACTAGAGATTAGAGAGAGTTCTGTATGGTGGTGTATGCATATTTTTTTTTGAAGTCATAGAGCCAGTCTGCCTTAGCTAAGGCTTCAACAAGCTGAGGAGGGCAAGATGCAAAACTCGGACAGATGATAGTCAAGAACGATCAGTGCCTAATAATTCTGTGGTATCTTGTGGTATTTTGTGGTATGTGTGGTTCAGGTATATAATTTGTCACTTGTTAGGAAAGCTGTGAAAATTATCCCTCATATAATCTTCAGTACCCTTCCACCTGCAGCAGAGGCAATAAAAAGCTAAAGGGGCTTCTGAACGGCAAGGGTTGTGCTTACCTGCATCACTATCTCTTCACCTTCTTCCATGAGGTAGCAAAGCAGGGCCACAGAGAGCAGCGTGAGATGTTTGCGATGGAAATGGAGCGAAGGCAGACAGTGTAATATCTTAAAATAATAGAATAGTCTTACAGGGATTAAGGTGGAGTCCTATCGACAATTTCTAGTTTTGCCTTCTGTTTTGAATGGGTTTTTTAAATATTTAAAAAATATTTAAAGAGGAGTGTTTTTGCACCGATGCTACAGGTGGATGGAGGATTACATAGATGGTCCTGCCACTGACCGCTGGTAGGCAATTCTGCTCGTGCTGCACGTACTAGGAAATAAAGGTTCCAGCTCTCTCTTTCACCAGTTAGCTGGCTGCCAGTGATTTAAAGAGCAGGAAAATAATTCTGTTTTCACGACAGTCAGCATACCTGACTCTTCATGCTTGCTGAGGAAAGGTGGGTTTGCACAGGGTGCAAAGACACCTCTCCGTAAATAGAGATGGTAGAGGAGGGTGAGTCCTACTCTGCATCTCATAACTTGCACTGGTGGAAAACTGGAGAAGTCAGCACTGTGGGACAAAGGGAGAGGAGGCAATTTCAGAGTGCTTCTGGGGTTTGTAAGCACTGGTTCCGTCCTGCGGTGCAATTGATGCGGATTTCTTTGATTTGAATAGCTCTTTGGTTATTGTCTACTTCAAGTACCGCGCTTCATGGATATACTAAGTTCAGTATCCATAAGTTTAATCAGTACTGGCAAACTGACTTTAGAATGTCATTTATTACGTGCTAATACATGCTGACAACAGGTCGTTGTCAATTCCTATTTAAAATGGGTTTACATTTAGTATTAGAAAAATACTTTAATTCATTACAAAAGCTGTCCCTGAACCTTGGTTCCAGGAGTCAAACATAGTACGTGCCGCAATGTGGGTTTTTTCCTTTTTACTAGGAAGCAGCACAGGGAGTGTGAAAACCATGTACTGCTCCAGCTGCATCTTTCCCTTTTCCAGAAGAGTTGTATTTGCTGGTATCTCCTTATCTTTATTTAATGTTTCCCCTTTTGGCATCAAGTAGGATGGTATTAGTCTTATTTTGTCACAGCAGAACTAATTCCTTTTCAGAGCGTGTGTTTCAAAAGGGATGTCCCTTATGTTGTATGTAGACATTCTGCATTCCTGTGTCTGTGGTCTTCTCCTGGTAAGTCGTTTAGGTTTGTTCATCTTATAAACGAGTCCAGATTGTGTGCTGTGCTAAATGATTTGTTCTCACCTGGTATTTATTTTCTGTCACGGTTTGTTGATTTTCCTTGAATGTGAAAACTAGATCAGCTGATTATTTTTTTTTTATTTTTTCAAATACAAGAAATAAAAAAAATAATAAGTGGCACTAGGTGATGCCAAAGGCTATGCAGAGGCAGCACTGAATTCATTCAAAATGGGTTAGGGTGATTGTGTCACGTGAAACTTTCCTAAGTCTAAATAACAATGTACAGAACTTTCTTGCTTATTCTTCAGAGGTTTATGATAACAGCATTTAAATAAAGCTCATACCTATTATTTAACAGTAGAGACTGACACGCTCAGCTGGCTCTTTTTTGATTGTCTGGTTTGTATATGTTAATCTGTACTTACAAAAGATTTTAAAGTCTGATCTCTTCCAACAGTTACTTAAACTGAATGACGTAGCAGTGTGGGTTTGCAGTTGCATCTCTCAGATGGCTACATTAAATAAGTCTTTAATCTTTTCTCACTAAACCACAGAAAGAAGCTGTTACCTGTGTACTGTCATGGTTTGTGTTTTTTCTTGCATGTACACAGTGTATGTTCCCATTTTAGGCTGTACTAGAACTGAGAATCTGAACTACAGCCTTACCTTTGAATGACATTGCTTTTCACTGCAATAATCTCACACGGACGGTTAGGACACGCAGTGTGACTCGAGCTGCTCTTCCTTTCAGGTGACATCCGCAGCATTTTAAGAAATGCTGGAAATAGCTGAAGAAAATCAAGCAGCTGGGAAGAAGAGTCTGTTTATCAGTGCTCAGGTCTCAGCCCTTTGGATAACAGATTCTTTTATCAGATGGAATAAGGCGCACGCTACAAACCCGTTAGTAACCTCTCCTGGGACTGATTCAAGACAAACCCCATTGCGACACAGCAGCTTTTGCAGAAGGTAAACACACAAATGCTTTTATTTGACCGCAGACTTTCCAGGCATAATCTTTACACGTTCTTGTATCTCATTCCATCTCATACATATCCTGAGCGGATCCGTTTTCTGCTCTCACAAGTGGTTCGTTGGTTGTTTTTAAGACAGCTGCTAGCTGATGCCAGAACATTTTCTGTTTGTGTTCCTCGGGACTCCACTTTAAGTAGGTTTTTCTTTTCAGCAGTTTCCTGAGTTTGCTGAACTTCTGCGGCACGCTGTCGGGCGGGAGGTCTTCCAGCACAATCATGATGAGGGAATCCTGATTTTCATTCAGGACTCTGTGTTCAGCAAAATACAGTTCATACTGACACCAGCAGCTGTTTACAAAATTGGGAGAGAGAACAAAAAGGACTTTATGGCTGTTCTCTATGCAGTAAAAAATGTTACCAAGTATGGGATGCCCCGGTTTGAAATCCCTCTCGTGGTAGCATATCTTGAATCCATCTGTTTCCAATTTCTCCAGTAGATTCTCTTTCGTCCAGTTTGCGTCTTGTTCACTGTATGAAACGAAGGCATCAAAGGGCTTGTTTTCTGGCCTCTTCTCGTACTGCTTCCTCTTCGCCATACACCAGTACCAGCCCATTCTCACGTACCACAGCCCATCGAACCGCCAGCATAAGCCTGTTAACACCAGAACAACCAGGGTGGCAACGCAAGCTGTAATAGCCATCTGGATGCCCAGCGAGCAGTGCAGAAGCGTGAGGTTACTGCTGTCCACCAACGAGCCCCTTCTGTCTGGTGGAAAGCTGCACCTGAGATTTCCTCTGCCATTTATCTGCAGATGGGGCTGGTGGATATAGACATTCACGAACCAGTACAAGTCACAGTTACAAAAAAAATGTTTACCTTGAGCATTCAAAACACTCAAACTCGTTAACCGGCCAAAAGTGTCCTCCACAATGGTCGTAATGGCGTTGTCGCTAATGTCTAACTCAATCAGAGAAGCTGGGAGAGCGCCACGCTGTAGGAAGGAGATCTTATTCCCTGATAAATTAAAATACTTCAGCATTGGAAGAGATTTCCCAAAGTGATCAGGGAGTTCTGAAATTAGGTTGTGACTACTGTCCAGATTATTGAGGGCAGAAAGACGGCTGGCGGGTTCCAGTCTGGTGATCAGGTTTCCAGAAACATTGAGATATTCGAGTCTCTCCAGGGCGTCAGTTAATGACAACATGTTCAACTTATTTTTGCTAATATCACATTTTGTTAAAGTCAACGGGAAATGCTCAGGATGCATATCCGTAATTTTATTATTTTGAATATTAAATATTGTTAAGTTGGAGACAGATTTAAAACTAGGAGGTATTATTTTAATATCACTGTTGCTTATGTCGAGGTGCTGCAGGGAGATTGGTAAATCAGGAAGCACAGAAATTCGGTTGCTGCTGAGATCCAAAAATAATAATTCTTCCATTGTGTCAGCAAACCACTCTGGCAGTTCTACAATGGAGCAGTTGGACATTTTCAGGTGTCTCACTTTCTTTGGAAGGCTTTCGATGGGTGTCCCAGCCTGGTTCCTGACAAACGAAATAGCATTAATATGTACGGTTCCAGGGGGAGGTTTTGGAACAGCGTTAGTGATTTCTGGATGAACAGTATATATGAAGTGATTTCCTTGAGCATACATGTTTTCTAAGTTAATCATTTTTCTAGCAAAATTTTGGGGTATTTGACTTATGTTGGTGAAGGACAAATCAATTACCTTGATGGTTGAAGGGACACACAGCGTATCCAAGCTGTTTATGGGATTGTTGCTAATATTTAAAAACAAAAGCTTGCTGAATGGGAAGTTACAGAGCGCCTCAACATCTAGAATGTTAATTGTTAATTTGTTGTAACTGGCATCAACGGACCACATGTTTTTCATTGGCAAAAACAGGATGAACAGCGACAGAAGATCCATTTCCAGGTCACTGTGACTAATGTTAAGCTCCAAAATACTGTCCAGCTGAGCTTGGCAGAGATCCGGATCCAGTTTTAACATCAGCTTGTCCTCGGAGAGTTTGCTATTTGACAGATCGAGTATCCCATTTATTGGTGCTGCGCAGAAATTAGGCCTTAATGTGGCTGTTGGAGGGACCGTTACGTTTTTCTCTCCTCTTCGAAGAAGATTCTCTGTGCTCTGTCTGAATCTTGGATTAACATTTTGCAGGACAGAGGGACCTCCGGAATGTGGCAGCTCCTCGGCGGATGCAGAAGGCTCCAGAGCAGCCTCTGAGGATTTGTCAAAATACTTATAAAGCTGCAAAGACCCTGAGGCTTTGCTCGCAGGTGAGAGCTTCAGGTGGGGTGGAAGACCTGATACAAGAAGTTTCTTATCATTAAATGATAAATTCACAGAAACAAGGCTGAGCAGACTTTCAAACGCACCGGGTTCAATGTCCTTAATCTGATTGTAGGAAAGGTCTAAAACTTCCAGCTCCTCAAAACCTTCCAAGTCTCTCTTGGTTATTTTTTCAATTACATTATGTGAGAAATTGAGAGATCTTGCTGTTTTTGGAGCTTGTGCTTCTGATATAGAAGAGAGGTTTAAATAGGAGTAGTTATAAAATGGGAAGGCATAGGCTGTAGGTGTTCTCCGAGTTAGGAATCCGTTCGCTCTACTGAATAAGAAAGAAATGAAGTAGAAATGAAGGCTTCCAATAAGGATCTTCATCCTGGAGAAAAGAAATGTAAAATACATCATTATAATATGCTCTATCTTAATGAATACCCTTAAAAAAATAATCCTAGTTTACTTGCAAGTACAGAAATTGTTTCATTAGTTGTATCTATGAATCCCTTTTTATCTACATTAAAAAAAAATACATCTTGCTTCATTATTATTTTCAAGAGGCAATGATAAAAGATGGTATTGGAGAACAATTTGAGGGAGAGCACTATTCATTTCAGATCATTGTAGATAAAGTCTGAATTATTATTTTCTTTTTTTCCCCTCCATTCCTTCCCCCGCCACCCCAGGCAGGTAGTGAGAAGCCTTCGCAGTAGCATCTTTCCATTGCATAATCTGAAATGCACTTTCATAACTGCTGCTTGGGACTTGGATTTTACATCTCTCGTCCTGGCACCCAATAACCACGTAAGTCTGACCCCTCTAAAACCCGTTCTGCCACTTAAGTGGCATATTCAAGAGTAATGACTCAGGGAGCTCCATGGAACTGTGCGACCACGTATCTTCTTGTGATCCCATCCCTTTGGTGATTTGCTCTCTGCTGAGAATTTACCAGTGACCCCATTTATTTAGCCTTACCTGTCAGAGTAAGGGAAAGAGTAAGTTTGCTTCGAAGTATGGTATCAGAGGCTTGTATGAGGCAGCCTGCACCAGGAGAGGTCACTGCCTGTGCACCATTCGTCTTTGGAGACTTTCCATTGCCTGGTAGCATCACTGCCCAGCTCCTCTCCTGCCCCGCATCTGTCTGTCACCAGTTTCCTGACACCTACGGTCTATGTCTTGTGTTTATTACCTGAAAACGCAGGTGCAGACCTTCAGGTGAGTGACCTGGCATTACCACAGTCCCCTTTGCCGCCCACCAGATGTGGACCATCAAGTTTAACTGAAGAGAAGGGACCCCGATGACTTCCCAGCTCCATCCCCCGGACCCTCCGCTGCCAGCAGAACTCCACCAACCAGACCACCCTGCATCCTTGCGCCCAGCGGGAATAACCTGCAGCCGCTGCACCACGGGGGTAAGTGAGCCCCCGGGCCATTAAAAGCATTGCAGATTTAAGGCTGGAAGACAGCTAAAAGCTCACTCATGCTTCCAGCAACCTCCTCCGTCCCCCTTACCCCTCTCTTACCTGCTCTCCTCGGTGCTGCTCCCCCACCGCCGGTACCCGCTGCCGCCACCGCCGCCGCCTTTTGTAGCCCTGGGAGGGGGCGGGACGGGACGCCCCCAGGAACCGCCCGGCCCCGTCGGGACCAGCAGCTTCTGCAGCTCTCCGTTCCCCTTCTCTGGGCTGGCCGAGCAGGCTGCACTGGAGATGCTTCTCCCCAGTGAAATCTGTAAAGTTTTCCCTATCGCACAGGTGCCAGCAGGGGATCAGCCCCTTGCCCAGGGGAAAACCGAGGGTGGAAGTTTCTTGTTTTAATGCTTTGGTGCTGTGAGGGGTGTCGTCCCATGGTATCTGCTGCCTTCGCTCCTACCCGAGCATCGCGGGGAAGGTCTGGAAGCACCAAGCCTGACTATGGGGTTGTAAAACTGATTTATTCCAGTAATGTGGTGTGTTGTGGGGTGTGTTTCCTAAGGTGGGGAGGTTTTCGTACTGGGCCCTCTTATGTGTGAGTACAAGGTCTTGCGTGCCAGAAACGCTCCTGCAAAGTGAGCAATCATACCTTTTGCACACTTTAACTAGGGGGGAAAAAGGTAACAAGAGGTTTTCTCAGTGTTTGTAGTGCTGCCTTGAAAGATGCACTCTTTGTTTGCAGCTAGTTCGATTCGGGATACCAACAGAAGGGGTGTCAACAGATTGCACAAGGTGTAGTGCTCTGTCGTCTGCTCCGCTTTTTCCGCTATTGATGTTTTTTTTCCACTCTTTTGTAACTGCCGGTGACTGGAAACTCCTGCGGCAGCCCAGAGGCTCCCCTGTCCAGTCATGGGGGGCTGGAAAACCCCAAGATTGTTTGTGCTGCCTTTCTAGCCTGACCAGGCACTTTCCTGCTCCTGCAGGTTCTGGGAATTGCCCTGAAGTCATCCATTCTTCAGACAGATCCTAACTTGCTTTAGTAGAAGAGACAGGAAATTAAGAGCATTTTGCACATGTCAGGAAAGATTCTTGCTCCTGCTTTCAACTTGGGGTGACCCCTTGTAGACAGCCATTTCTCCCTGATGAGTCTTCCTTCATCTAAATAAAGCTGTGCTGCTCTTGAAACTCAGTCTGTAGTTCACTTTTTGGCAAGATGGAGCAGCTATATGCTAGCACAGGGCCCATCCAACCACATCTCTTTGGCTGGCTGTGAGGGTAAATCGTGGTCAGCAGTGGTAAAGTGAAAAAGAATATTTTTTGGTACAGGAGTGGTTATTCTACCAACATGCTGTGCTGGCATTACCCTAACTTGTTGCATCCAGCACGCGTTCTGTGTGTTCATTTATTCTCTCTTAGGTTTGTTTGGGTTTGGGTTTTTTTTGAAGGCAACCTCTTATTTGGGGGGATTGTGGAGGAAGAGCAGCACACAACAGAGGTCTGTGTGAGCGAGCAGGCAAAGTACACACAACGTGGCCGAGCGCAGAACCAAAAGGCAGGGTCATCTTTCCCCACAAGGACTCAATAAAGAGATTTCATTCCTAAAACAGTTCATCTTCCATTTGTTCGCTGTCTCTCTGCAGGGGATGGGATTTTTTTTTTGTGCTGGAAATGTAATTTAAAGGAAGAGAGCTGAACCTGTGCAAGACCTGCCCAAATCCAGAGAGAATGAGCACCAGCCTTCATCAGACCAGACCTCAAAGGAGCTTCTCTTATTAAGGTGGGCTTAGGCTTGGGTGCTGGGTGAAAACTGTAAGTCAGATCTGTGTAGCTATACAAATAAGTTATTTATGACCTGGGAATGCACTTGTCTGCCTCTGCGCAGGGAGAGGGAATAATACCCCGCATTTCTTTACCACTTGAGAAAATCTTCCCAAGACCGATCATCTTATTTCACCCCTGCAGCTAAGGGAAACTTCCCAGGGACTGTCTCGCCTCGCACATTGAGCCACTGACTCCTCTCAGCCATGTCCATCAGCCGTGCAGATGTCTTACTGAAATACTCTCCCTGCTTTTTCACCAGTCTTGCAGCTAATTAATGATTTGTGAGTTTAAATGACAATTAAAAATGAGCTCTAGAATGAATCCCTATTGTCTGTAGTCTAATGGCTGCTGTATTTGAGGAGTGTCTTTGAGTGGAAATGCAGATAAAGACATAGCAATAATGACGTGACTCTTATCTTTTATAGAAAACTCTAATATAATTTCCTGATATTCAGTCAGCAGGTCTTGGCAAGGAGTGAGCGCTGCTGTTCTTACACTGGTTCGGGTTGTGTAGGAGGAGCCCACAAGTGAGTTTTAAGCATTCCTGTGCAGGTAAGTTGGGGGGTTTCTTAAGTGCTCGTTACTGATGTTTGTGCTTTCTGTGTGGATAAATCCTGTGCTGTGGGACCCAAACCAGCTCATTCTTTGAACTCTTCTCACAGCAGTAAATATCTTAGTTCAGTGGCATGTTTCACTTTCCCAAATCTACTTTCCTTTGATGTAATTTCCTTTGACTAATTGCAGATGATGTCAGTACCATTGCTGCAAATTTGCCATCTGCCATTCACGTTATTTTCCACATTGCTGATTCTTAAATGAGCATGGAAACAGCTACGCCTCCCAGGCTGAGGAGCAAACCTGCATAATATCTCAGGCACAAACCTAAGCAGACCAGCACAGAAACCCGCAGCCCTCCCGTTCTGCTGTGTGCTTTCTGCATGCCAAAAAAGTCTTGTTTTTCCCCATTTTTGGTACTGACAGGTTCCTGCACCCTGGGGCTTGTCTGGGGGTGGGTTGAAGCTGCAAGTTACTCTCAGTTGCACATTTCTTCTAGATTCAAATGTGTTAGAACACACAATTATGTTTGATTTAATTATTTCTAGCAGTATCAACTATCTATCGTACCCTTTGGGTGTTTTGCGTGCATCTTTCCTGCTCCCCTCACCCCCACCTCGGTGGTTCTCTCCCAAATCAGCTGTTGGTCAGGGAGAGATGGGAGAAGGGTGGACGAGAAAAACCTGTTCTTTATCTTTGTGGATATGTGTGCTTGTGTGTAGTTCAGATGCAGAGTAGGAACATCTGTGAGCATGTTGCTTCCTGTGCAAGAGGAAGTAGAGGCTGAGGAATATGGAGAACTGGGTGCAGATTTTATGGGTTTGGCAACAGCGTGGTTTGCTCATAAAACGGCAAAAGTTGGCATTAGTGGTGCACTGAGGTGCTGTGGCTGCTTCGTCAAAGAGTTTATGCTTCCGTGTCATGCTGGGGACTTCCCTCCTCTGCAGGGAAGTGAAATCCTTTACATTCTGCAAAACAACTATTCTTATCTTTTCCTCTGGTCTAATTACTGCAGCCGAGGGGTTTAGCATGTTGCGGTTTCTCCTCCCTTTAATGTGATGTTGCCCGATGGATGCTGAGGAAGTCTGACACGGTCCCAACCCATGCCGCCTGTCTGTGTTCTGCAGTGGGGCACCGTGGCACATACTTCCACATCAGACCTGGGGCTTGGGTGCTCAGCCCAACACCAAGCCTGTGTCTGTCCTGCCTTTCCTAAGAGCAGCCAGGTAGATATGGGGCAGCCTCGGTTCAAAATCAAAGTACCATGAGGGATTGCACAAATCTAACGCTTCCACCCACTGCCACAGCCTTAATGTTCTGTTCAGTATATTCATCAATGACCTGGATGAAGGGATAGAGTGTACCATCAGCAAGTTTGCTGATGACAAAAAACTGGGAGGGGTGGCTGACACGCCAGAAGGCTGTGCTGCCATACAGCGTGACCTAGACAGGCTGGAGAGTTGGGTGGAGAGGAACCCAATGAAATTCTACAAGGGCACATGTAGGGTCCTGCATCTGGGGAGGAATAACCCCACACACCAGTACAGGTTGGGGGCTGACCTCCTGGAGAGCAGCTCTGTGGAAAGGGACCTGGGAGTCCTGGTGGACAACAGAATGACCATGAGCCAGCAATGTGCCCTGGTGGCCAAGAAGGCCAATGGCATCGTGGGGTGCATCAAGAAGAGTGTGGCCAGCAGGTCGAGGCAGGTCATCCTCCCCCTCTACTCTACCCTGGGGCGGCCACATCTGGAGTACTGTGTCCAGTTCTGGGCTCCTCGGTTCAAGAAGGACAGGGATCTGCTGGAGGGGGTCCAGCAAAGGGCTACAAAGGTGATTAGGGGATTGGAGCATCTTTCTTATGAGGAAAGGCTGAGGAAATTGGGTTTTCTTAGTCTGGAGAAAAGACGACTGAGGGGGGAATCTTATCAATACTTACAAATACTTAAAGGGAGGGTGCCGGGGGATGGGAACAGTCTTTTTTCAGTGGTGCCCAGTGATAGGACAAGAGGGAACGGGCACAAACTTGAACATATGAAGTTCCATCTTAACATGAGGAGGAACTTCTTTACTTTGAGGGTGGCAGAGCACTGGCACAGGCTGCCCAGAGAGGTGGTGGAGTCTCCCACTCTGAAGACATTCAAAACCCACCTGGACACTGTCCTGTGCAACCTGCTGTAGGTGACCCTGCTCTGGCAGGGGGATTGGACTAGATGATCTCCAGAGGTCCCTTTCAACCCTGACCATTCTGTGACTCTGCATAATGAGTGGATTCATCCAGCCCATTGCAAAAAGAGCTTAGGGAAGCAAAGGACAAATGTGTTTATTTTTTCTTACTGTATGTTGACTTAGGATGCATCTTCGCTGCTGTGGACCTGAGCGAGTGACATCTGTGGCAGTGTCCAGAACTCGGATTACGGCAGCCAAGGGGTAACAGTGCGGCTAGAGGAGCTGCTGCTGAAACACTCATCGGAAGCTGGGTAGGTAGCGAGGTGGGGAGCCCTTCCTAAAAAAAAAAAGCCCTTTGCAGATTGTGCAACCAATTGCTTGTGTGTGGCCAAAGACAAACTTTGGTCAATATGGGGCCCAGATTCACACCAGATGCTTAATCAGAAGATTGGTCCAGTTGACTGTTCAGGCCAGTAAAAGAACTTTAGGGAAACTAAGTTAAAGATCTAAAATCAGGAGAACGTTTCTTTTAATGTTTTCACTTTTCTAAAAGCTACTGGCTCAATACAGGATTAAAACTTAAGTACCACTTTGCTTATTTATCTAATGATTCACAAGAAGATTGGGGGGAAAAAAATCCAAGAAGTCTCTCTTCCCCCTTTTTCAGTTTCCTCTGTCACAAGAAAGAGACCTAGGGGTTCTAATTGACAAGTGGCTGAATATGAGCCGGCAGTGTGCCCAGGTGGCCAAGAAAGCCAACGGCATCCTGGCTTGTATTAGAAATAGCGTGGCCAGCAGAAGTAGGGAGGTGATTGTGCCCCTGTACTCAGCACTGGTGAGGCCACACCTCGAGTATTGTGCACCTCGAGATTTGGGCACCTCAATACAGGAGAGACATCGAGGTGCTGGAGCGAGTACAGAGGAGGGCAACGAAGCTGGTGAAGGGCCTAGAAAACAAATCATATGAAGAGCGGTTGAAGGAGCTGGGACTGTTTAGTTTGAGGAAGAGGAGGCTGAGGGGAGACCTCATCACTCTCTACTATTTGAAGGGACACTGTAGAGAGGTTGATGCTGGTCTCTTCTCACAGGTAATTAATGACAGAACAAGAGGGAATGGCTTCAAGCTCCAACAGGGTAGATTTAGACTGAACATTAGGAAAGAATTTTTCACAGAAAGGGTGGTTGGGCATTGGAATAGGCTGCCCAGGGAGGTGGTTGAGTCACCATCCCTGGATGTGTTTAAGAGCCGTTTAGATGGGGTGTTGGGGGATATGGTGTAGGGGAGAACTTTGTAGAGTAGGGTAGATGGTTGGACTTGATGATCCCAAGGGCCTCTTCCAACCTAGACAATTCTATGATTGCTAAGCCATCAGAAAGAAGGATGTGATTGGGAACAATGACTTTGATTTTAAAGGCTGTATCATCCTGCTGCTGCTGTTTTGGTGTTCTGGTCTATGAGACAGTAAAATGGTTCTTACATTCCAAAAGTCTAGCTGTTTAACTTGATATTTTGGGTAGTATTCAACTAGTCATATGCCAAACGGTTGGTGGATTTCCGCTTGACAGAGTTATGAAATTCCTTGCACAATAGCTTTAGAAAAGAGGAAGCTCGGTGGGCTTACATTGCATTATCGACACTGAACACACACCGTTGCTGCAGATGGAAACGCTTCCTGGCTTTTGCCCCTTCCAGCACACGCATCGTTACAAACCCTACACAACACCCTCAGGCTCACTGTGGTGGAACTTAACTAAGAGAGCATTCAGTAAGCTTTCTCAGCTGTGAACTCGCTATTTCTGGACTTCTTCCACTGTGTGCTCAGCACAGGGCCGATGCTGATGCTGTGACTGAAGGACACACACGTAATCTTGTCTGTGATTTTGAGGAACTCAGCCACAAAACAAGTGATTAACGTCACACCTGGTAAAAGCACTGAACTGGCTTCTGCCCAGCCCTACAATGTTCTCCTGAGGGAAGGAAATCCTTGAGGGTATGGTGGGTGTTGGCCAGAAACCAGTGATTTGCAAACTTTTCTTACCTAGTTGAAAACTATTATTTTAGACATATAATGGAAATCTACTTGAGATACTGCTTTTAAATAATATTTCCATTATCTTCAGGGAATGTATATTGCCTGCACACTAAAGCGTCATATGCCTGCACCAAAAAATCTTATTTGCGAGGTAGGTATGCTACCAGGAAACAGCGCTCCAGCCTGCTATTGTCCAGGAAGAGGCAGGTGGACATACTGAGTCTTTGTCACTGAAAAGGAAACCACTGAAACACATATACAACACACATGGCTGAATACAGACAAGCAGGAGGCCAGAGGTTTAGCTAATATTGACCACTCTGTCACAGAAAATGCTGACTGTAGATCACTAGTACATCATCTTGCATCCTTAGAAGCAAAACAGCAAATCTGACTGTCAGTAAGAATGTTCAGCAAAATAAATATATGATGAACCCTGCAGCATTAATATAAAAAACAAAACAACCCAAAAAACAGTCCTGGAAAGCAGCCCAGGCTGGGAGAAGAAATAGCAGTGGAAGGAAAGAAAGTAAGAGGAGGGAGGAATGTGATATTAATACAGTTCCAAGCAATCAAACTGAGGTAACATTTGTGTTTGGACAAAGTAAGTTACAGCAGTAGAACAATTGTTAGTGTTGTAGTGGCTGCTGAAGGCTGCTGAGCAAGAAGCGTTGGTTCACTTTTTCATTCTGTTGGAAGGTAAACTCTTCGCTTGAAGCTGGACCTTGTTTATTTTGCCTTGTTAAAGTTGATAATTTATACCTTAATGATGACGATGATGACTGCAGAACGTGTCAAACACAAGTCAAAAAGGAAGTGCAAGACAAGATTTTAATCATTAAAAGTTTATCAATAACCTCTTATATACACATAGTTATACACAAAGTGGTTCACAAGTCCCTCATCGAGTTCCGCTGGTGAGCTTGGTTGGCTGAAAGCTTCTCTCTGCCTTTGTCATCTCACAGACGGGATGTTAATGTGGAAAACGCCAGCGGGGTTGTTGACAGGTATGGCTTGCTTCACGGGCTTTAGCTGGGCACTGAAAGGAGCCCGTATTCATCCGCTGTATCCAGAATTTTACAGATGACTGGAGACTCCACCTTGAACATAAGAGATTATTTTTAAAGACTATGAAATAATCAATAAACTTTCACAAGAGATTGCAAAAGGGATCGTGAGATTAATGACAACACATTGCATGAGGCACAGTACTTGAGTAGTGCTTTGTAAAATTTAGTAAGCGCTTTTTACTTTTGGGTATGACCTCTGTAGCTTATTAACAATGTAACTACCATAATTAATAATGATCCTCCTTTCTCTAAGCAAATGCAATTGCACAAAAAGCAGTGCTTAGTTAGTAGCTACGTGTATGGGCTAAAATACACTACAGGAATCTTTTGTGACGAGTCCCTGGAAGGAAGGGGCTATTTTAAACGTGCACCTGGAGATGTCCTCTACTGGGTGGCACCTGACCTCAGGGAATTCAAGTATGTCTTTACATACCCCAAGGATGTATTGGCAAGAATGTGGCTCTAGCATGTATATGGTCACAGCATGAGGTGAATCAGATTCTTTACATCTGAAAACAGAAGAGAAATTTTGTCATGTTTAGCATGTAATAAGCACAAAACTAAAACATGTATTTCCATAGTATCTGTAGTGTTTTTACTAAGCTAACAGTCATCGTTTTCCGAGACATAAAATATCAGTTTACTAGAAAAGTTAACTTACTTCAATTTCACAGTCACCTGCCTTGGCTTGTCTGTTAAGTCGCAAACATCTCCATTTCCATAGAAGTGAGACACCATCCTGCCATGAAAGATTGGAATGAAAAAGTTTGGAAATATTGAACACAATGTTTAAGAACACAGCTAGCTTGTGTGGCACAAGATCTCATCGTTCTTCTAATATTTAATATACAAAACAAGTAACATGCTGCATTTCAGTTATTGCAGAAGCAAGTAGTTGTTCACTATTGGAAGACTTTTACTCTGCATCGTATCCGGAGTGTTGAATTCCTTCTTCTGATGTTGCATGTTGATTAGGGGAAATTAAAAAAAAAATATATATACATACTGCTCTCAACAGTTTATTGTATCTGTTTGTAAACTGAATATTCACATGCACTGCAGAAGCGGGCCCTGGCATTTATTCTTCGCTATCACAAGTATGAGACCAATTCAGCAACAGAGAGGCAGAGCAGTAATCGTGGTGACTGTAAGCGTACCTAACTGTCTGCGTGCCGTCTTCTCTCAGGTAGTAGGTTCTTGCAGCATTCTTCCTAGACCATTCAATGTGTTCCTCCTTGCTCCAGGTACCCACAACCACGGAAGTCTTGCCACTTTCCTTATCCTAAAAAAGGAAAAGCTGATAATTACACTTTGTATTACACAATTAGCAGTGAGAATATTTTAATGATGTGTAGAATGTCATTGCTGAAGCAAATTTGCTGCTGTCAATGTAACAGGTTCTTGCATTTGGGACAAACTATGACTGATCTTGTATTAGGGTCAAGAGTCAAGTCAGTGGTCTCTTTAGAACAGCCACTCAGGCTGTGGGAGCTGATAAGAGTGTTTCAATGACCAGAAGAGCATTCCCACAAACACACCCACATTTTTTTCAGCTTTGATTATCACTGTGCTCTACCTGACATGGTACCTACATCCCCCTGCATAAACTTAGGCAGCACACAGAGGATTTCTTTTCTGAAATTCAACTTCTTAAACCCAAGATATTGATCAGCCAAGAAAAGGATGCTTCTTTTTTCAAATTGTAGACAGATTCTCTAACCCTTTTTCCCCTCACAGCCACAGCCATCTAGTGGCAGAACATAAAACTATTTAAACATACCTCGTGATACTGATGAACATATTTGCCGTAGCAGAATTCGTACTTCCACCAACCAACACCCTAGGGAGAGGTACAATCTCAGTGTTAAAATCAAACAAAAGCCCCAAACCAAACAAACACCCCAAAACAACCACATCCACTTCCCTCCAGACCCTAAACCACTGGCAATTTTAGCTGTAAAACTCTATACTTATTAATTAGATATGTTAATTCAAGGTTTGCACTGAGAGAGAATCTCTTATTAGACTAATTAAGATAGGCAAGAGATGGAATTAATGAGTTTAAGCAAAGACTCTTTGAAGAGCTGCATAGGACTAAATTCCTTAAACTATTTGTATACTATTTGCATGTTTTAAAGAAATACTTTCCTCTTTCAAAGACAGGGAATGTGTATAAGAATGCAACTATGAGAGTTCATTGAAAAACTAAACAAATACATAAACCAGTGCGTGCAATTAAGGAGTAGCTATTCTATTATGCATAGCTTTATTTCTCACCCCATGGAAGCAGTAGGAACCACTAAGAAATTCCTTTATAAGTTGATCATCGGTCAATTTGGAGATGTGGGTTGTTCCCACAGTTAATAGTTGATGGCTTCCAACAGCAACAGGCTTATGAATGGAAGAAAATTTCTCTTCTTTTGTTGAATGCATTTCTTCCTGAAATTAAAATATATACAAATAACACCCATTTAGATTTTATATATTCCTTGCAAAGTCTTATAAGTTATATGAAGTTACTTAATACTAGGTGAAGTAGGCTGTAGGAAAAAGTATGAAAGCATTTTGTCATTGTTTCCACTGTCTTCAGCATAGCTGAAAAAAAAAAAAAGATCAAAAGTCAAAAACTTAGCACGTTTGTAAACTGTAGGCTACAAAGGCGACACAAGTTTTAGATTAGTAGCCCAAAGTTACTCACTTTGTTTTCCTTCAAATAAGGCAAGTTACAGATGATTTCAACAAGCTTAAAGATTGTCTGAAAGACTGACACGGCCTTAGAAAGTTCGGTAAGAGAACTTATTCCACAGAACTGAAAGTTGTATGTGTTAGAACATGGAAAATAATTTTTTTTCTATTTAAAATTAAACAAATCCTACCTCCTTAACCCTTCTAAAAGGCATCTTCATCATTTCTTGCTGTTTCTCCAGCTGTTCCAGATTATGGGGTTTAAGTGGGGATCCTGGCAGAGACTGGCAAAAGATGTCATTCACAGGGGAAGCCCTAAACCTGTCCAAACAAGTTAGCAATACATCACTTATTACGCCTTAAAGACATACTTTATTGCTGTAAGTTTCTGACTGAGTTGGCTGAGGCATGTATTTTTTTTTTCTTCTACTTGCACCATCTCAGCCAAAGTTACACTGTTCTTACAACTGACGTAAATGTGCTTTTTGCCCAGTGTAGTCTCGCTATGTCACACTCAGACAACTGGCAATGCAATTTGACCCCTCTTTGTCAAAAGGAAAAAGCTGCATATTAAAAGGCAAACTGCATTGTACGCATACCATGAACGTAATGTCATAGCTTCACAAAACTCTCTCAGAAGCTAGGAAACGGCAAAGGTTATACTTGATAGGTGCAGTTCCTATATAATTAAAAGACTACGTTCTTCTATTCATGTATGGCTTTTCATACTGCATATACCCTTTATTCCTTTATCACTTTCTTCATGAGCTATGTCTGCAAAATGCAGCTTATTTCAGGAAAGAAAAAGCAAACATGAAGCAGAGTTAACACAGTTTGCTCTTTAGTTTACATAAATGAAGGCCTCATTAAAACACCAAATATGCCTTAACAGAAAATAGTAAAATAAAGCTAACATCAAAATGAAAATCATACTGACAAATGAAGCATTTGTTCAGTTTCCATTGCTCATCTTATTGAAAAGGTCCTCTTTAAAGAAAGCTTATTTATAAAACAAACATGCAGATACTGCTTCAGAGGCCAGGTGGCTTTTTGTGATGTCCTCCTAGGAGGAGTCTGTAATGCACAGCAGCAGTTGTATGATCATCACCACTGGAGTTAATAGAATCTGAATATGTTTCCCAAATCTTAACTGCACTCTAGATTAAATAAGCCCTGCGCCAAAGAAGCCTAGCTTTATCT
The DNA here is from genome assembly GCA_008711295.1 of Anarhynchus alexandrinus. Lineage (NCBI taxonomy): Eukaryota > Metazoa > Chordata > Aves > Charadriiformes > Charadriidae > Anarhynchus > Anarhynchus alexandrinus. Next base: position 653,914 of record VUYV01000016.1, on the reverse strand, counting down.
GACTTTTATTTAAACAACATTAAGACTAATAGTTGCAGTAGACAAATATTACTTTTCACTGCCTTCCTCCCTGTCCCAAATTCCCACCAATTAAAAAAAAAGTCAAACTGTACCCAAATAAGAACAATAACTAGAACTAATGGACATACTTTTGCTAAGTTAATGTAAAGTTCATGATTGGATAAAATAACGGGTGTAGAGAAAAAGTGCTGGTGGCTGAAGTACTGCTCAGTGCTGTTTCAGGACCACACGAGAGGAAAAGTGCATTTAACTTAGAATGAGGTTTGTTTGTCGTTACCTCTGCTGACACTGAACAGCTTTTCCAGCCTGCGATCTCCACCCACCTTTATTTACTAAGATGACGTAAGTGGGAGAATAAAGATCTTGTATGTTTATTTTAAGTATTTCCTGCTAGTGGCCATGAAGCCTTCCTTGCTTTCCCTTTGGAAGGAGGTACCAGCTGAAGATTTTATTCTTATCAAAGGACAGAACACTTTGCCTGTGCACTTTCTCTTTTTCTACTGATACAGAGGCTTAAAAGACTCATATAGTAAACAGATAATAGTGCAATAGATAAGTGCAACAGATAACATAGTATTACCAAGCCCATCTACATGAGAAAATTTATAATTGCTACTAAATACTGAACAATAGCATAACGTATTTACTCCACCTGGCAAGTGTTTATAAAATGCACAATTGAGGATTTTGTCCTTTAGACTTTGTTGCCTATTTTGGAACAGTGATTAAATACTCGCTTGTTCTGATGTCTGCGTGCGTGGGAAATTCAGAACTCCTGTCCATTATTTCCCCCTTCACTTGTATGTCATGTGCACTTTGAAATTCCGTTTACACCTCTTGAAAGGTCAAAATTCTGTATTATTGAGACTAAGGGTCATGCATCCCTTAGATGCATGGTNAGAGAATCCTTAACATGATTTTTTGGAAAATAACACTGATACTGTGAATTCTTCATATGAAAATTACTTACACAGCTGAAGGCAAGGCAACAAAGCAGACAGATAGGAGCTCCTTAAGTTGGGAGTATTGCTAAAATAAACGTTAAGGTCATGGCTGAAGACCATACTTTTGTTTTCAGAAATTAGAGAAGCTGAAGTCTATGCACACATATAATGCACATATGCAATCTGCAGTCTTTGAATACCATGAAGATGATCACCCAAGACTTTAAAATGATAAACTAAGAGGAGACAGGGTGTTCTTAACCTGCCTGCAGCCTTAATGTCCTAGTCTGTGTTTCTCCAGAATGCCAGGGCTAGAAACTTACCTGTTGAAAATCAAGTTATACTTTCCATGTGCTTCTCATATGGGATCAATCACTAGAGACTTACAACATGAAAATATTGTGCAACTTAACATGACGACTTAAGACATGGCAAAACTGCACGTGCCAAAGTAAGTACATACAGTGTCACAGCTCTGTAACAGAAACCACAGTTGGATATACGACTCATGTAAACCCACACATGCGTGAAAACTGATAAAAATTTGAAGTGATCATATTAGCCAAAATTTGAGTACCGTACCTATATTTAGGATGGTTGCATAACAGAGGCGTCAATATAACCACTTCATATTCGCAGGTTGTAACTTCTGCTACTGAAAGAATCTCATGTTTAGCTTCTGGATGACAGATATACATCACTGTACTTGATCTGGGTAGGTTTTGTCTCAAGCTACAAGGTGTGCCGTTTCCCATTTCTACAGGATAGTATGGGGTCATCTGCCCTTCTATATTTTTTGTAGGTATCTAGGTGAAAGAAAGTAAAAGTTAAAAATGACAGAAAAGCTCCTTCAACTCTTCTGAAAGAAAAAACGCTATTACTTTGTGCAGAGCCAACGTTACTGGATTAAAACCAGCCCCTGTGTAGTTACTTGGTGTTTCTGCAACATCCAAACATGTTCTGGTTTATCACCTCCAGCACAGCACTGCACAAATGCACTGAACCACACAAGGTCTGACTACAAAGCCCAGCCGTATCTGACTGCAAAAGCAGCTGGTTTCTCTGCACAGGCTGCCTGATATTTCAGTCCGAAGAAAGTTTGCCAGCTGAGTACAGTGCTTTGGAAAAGCACCAAGCCAGCTGCGTTCACCTTGTAGTCTAGGAGACAGGGAGATGCAAGTAGCTCTGCCAGACTCAGCTCAGGTCTGGCCAGGCATATTACCTTCACTTCAGTGCCGTGAAGAATCTAAAAACGCCCCTGCAAAGTCCTTCCAAGTCCTGCACTACACCTCTCAGCATACCCAGCCTTGGTTGCTCCTTATCCAGAGTATCCCACACCATCTGTTATTGTGGCTAACAAAGTTAATGATGCATACAAAGTGAATCCCACTTTTGTACACACTTTAAGTAAGCTCTCTTCAGACTTGTTCCTTCATAAGTTTCATCCAGCTTCCACTTTAAGAAATTAATTCCCCAATCTGGTAAAAGTCCCTCTCCTGGCTCCTGTCTTGGAAGCAGGTAAAGTTCCTGGGTATCAAAAGTTCTGTTTGTGCAAAAGCCATGCTGGAACTCACAAACTAGACCTTTTTCTGCCTATGTTGCTTGAGCTAGTAAAGGGGTTTGGTGCACAACAAATCAGGCTCTGTGCTAAAAGCAGTGGTGCCTTCTGTGGTCAGGACAGTAACTCGGGGACCTGAGATCCTTCTGTATCTCACCTACTTTGTTTTTCAGACCATGTTACCCTGTCACAGTCCACTGACTCTCTCCTCCTGAAAACTGTTCCATCATGAATGAAGCAATGAGACATTCATGAGGTTAAAGAATGAACATGCTGGCAGCTTAATTACTTGGGTGCTCCTTGGCTTCCAGTCACTTATCCACTCTATACTTCAATATTCAGTCAAAGGTGGGAAATGAAGATCTATTTTGGTTGTGTACAAAATGCTGACAAAAAGGGTACCAGTGCCTTCCCCTTCTATCTTTCTAAATGAAACAAATGATTTTTCCTTAAAAATTGAAAAATTATGCCTACGCATTTCATTGAAGGTAACTATTTGAGAAATCTAAATGGAGATAGCTGTTCTCTGCACACAACTGAAAGGCACCCCAGTAGCACTTAAATCTCTAGTCACAGCAGTTTTTGGTTACTTAAAGCACCACCCAGCTGTGTTACGCATTCTTTCCCTTTCATGACTAGAGATTCCACCCAAATTGCAAGTCTAAATGCTTTATGGACTGAAACCAAGACAGTATGTGTACATCATGAATACTGTCAAAAAAAAAAAAGTAAGATAAAAGACTTCCTTTAAAATTTAAAAAAAAAGTTACACTACAAAGAACCTAGTTTTCTTTAGTTTCAAAGAGGCATAACTGCCATTGCCACTAGATTGGGCCACATTCGGACTTGGGTCTGCTCCCCCAACTACCTCCCAAGCATGTCTGTTTTCTGAGATCCACTGCAGAAGAACCACTCTGTGCTATGTAAATCAGACAAAGAACACATAGACAAAAATTTAATTTTAGAATTAAAATGAAGGGTAACTGGAAATAAGGTAGGTGCGTGTCTGTTCACAGGCCAAATCTGCTACTGCTAATTCCAAACTCCAATGTGCTTCAGGTACTTTCATTGTTTTTCTATAAAGTTATAACTCAGAATTGAGTTTTGGGACCTAAACAAACAGAAAAGCTCTCTAATGGAAAAGGGAAGCACAGAGTTTTATGGGATGGGTCAAGTCAGCTAAGAAATCTTGTAGGGATTTTGTGCTGTAGGATTTTGTTAAGCATTTCTCCCCAACCAAAAATGCACAAGAGTGTCACTAAGGGAACTGGGATCTCTGATGTAGCTGGAAAAATAACTGCTGCTAGAACATAATGTGACTTTGTGGTTATGTGTATTGTCTTCATAGAAGAGGAGTATAAAATTCATCTTGATTAAGTTTAGCGTAACTCACATAAATAAGTAGAAGGGCAAGAAATTTGACTGGCTAGACTAAATAAGCTTTCTGAGCTGGGACTGATATTCAAAAGCAAGAAGAGTGCAGCTCAGGAAGAAAACTTCATTTTTTGATAGTCATTTTGGTAGAGAACTAATTACATAATCTCATAATATATAAATTGCCTCCACTATTGATGGCAAAAGTTAAAACAGATGTTTTTCACTTGCCTCTTTTGCACTTTCTTTTGGATTTTCCTTCTCTTCTTGATCTAGGGAATAATTAAGAATGAGGTAAGCATAAAGTCTGTGAACTTGAAATAAAATGAAATTATATACAGAGAAGTTTGTATGTTTTGTGTATTTGCTGGTATTTTTGGTATAAACTGCAAAGAGTCAATTTCATGAACTTGCAGGTGCAAAAGAGGAAAGGCAGGCAATAAACAGTGATCTGGGGTCCAGAGCAAACAGAAAAAAGTATGAGTTAGCATCATCTTAAAATAAATTGGAGTTTGCAGGACAGGCCAAATCCAGCCCTAGCACCACAGGAATGCCCTCAGGGCAGAAGAACATGTCGCTACTGCTGTTCTTCGAGAGATGGCTGACTACTTTTTTCGAAGTGAGTGAATTACAGCCCAGGATAGTAAACAGGCAAGTACTTCACCCCACCCACTAGCCAGCCTCAGAGGGTACACCTGTTGTAGGAAGAAGTGAGGCCAGAGTGCATGCCATACTACTGATCATGAGAGCAAACATCACTACAGGCCTGGGGTTGCAGGCTGACACAGGTGAGAGCTATCCTTAGCCTTCCCAACTGCTTCACGAGAAAGTCTGGACTCCATTCAGAATTCAGTGAGCGAAAGGCCACTTTGCTTTGCTGTCACCCATTCAGCTGTTCCAAGTTTACTGTATCACACTTGAGAAACCATCTATGTTATTTTTTAAGAGAAATAGAGTGAAGTGCTGTATAGGAAGCATAGAAAGAATACAGTCTGCCACCTAAGCAGAAAGGACAGAGGGTCAACATCCTAAAAGACTCAGATATGATGACTTCAAGTATCATCACATGTAACTTCAGCATCTATCCCCACAAAAAAATTGGTAACTCAAATTAAACATTTGGTTTCTGTACAGCAGCATCTAGGAAGAATTAGGCATCTCTGCACAGGACTGATGACAGCACAAACAAGCACTGTAACTCACTAATAAAGAAATACCAAACAATGCAGTTTCTGAAGCTGTGTTTCTTTTCAGGACTAAGATACCTAAATGCAGGCTACAGGTTGGAATTCAAAGGAATACGATCAATAGTGCTAAATCCCCTCCAAGACTGAGGTGTTCAAGTTAATCTCTTTAAGGAAGCAAAAAATGGTGGTGCCCACCTTTTACATACTAGCCTAGAATTAAAACAAACAAACAAACTGGATTATGGTTTTTCTATTGTTTCTATTAACTCTGATGAATGAACACTTAAGTCTGTGGATTTTAGGACTTCTTTGGAATAATACAATGCCAGAGTGCTCGCCCAGGGAAGCGGATTTTGGCAGGTACAACCACAGAATTTCCAGCATCTACAATAATTTGAGGGCAAAAAATTGAAGTTCCCAGAAAATTAGTTACTCTAAATTGCAGTTTGAGTTTGGGGCTCAGCTACCTAATTTCCACCAAAGTCCTGCTTTAGGCACTTCAGTATTTCTGAAGATCTGCACCAGGATCCCTAAAAAAGACTCTCAAACAGTTCCAAGGATCAAATCTACCTAGAAAGGCTCTAAGTGTTTGGGTTTGCAGACTACATTTTATTACAGAATAGCAGAGCCCAAGATGTGCTACGCACTCTGCCCTCTGCTCACAGTTTAAAAGTCTCTTCTCTCCACCCAGAGAAGAGTGGCAACAGGCTACATTATGAAAGTCTGATCTGGTATATATTGGTTCTATTTCTTATACTATGTGTTTTCTTCCCTGACACTAATTCATTATGATAGATTAGTTACTCTACTCAGACAGCACGGCAAAATTGACAGGATGGATGCAATGTAAGATGCTGAAAAGGAATTAATTGAAAACAATACATCTTGTAAAGAAAAAGTAATCTACAAAATTCTATTCTATTACACTGAGTATCAGTTTTCTACAGCATATTTCTCAGACAGTAATAAATAAAACCCAAATAATTAAATTAGCATCAGCAAAATAAAATTATCTAAGACAAACCTGGTTCTGATAATGGGTTCTTTATCATCATATTCCCCAGATAGTATTCCTGGATGTTAATTTTCTACAATCAAAAGAAGTTAAAACAAATTTCAGTTACCTTTTTCCATACTTTTTCAAGTGTACAGGAATTCAAGTCTTCTAGAGCAGTTAAGCATGAACATGCCAGTGGAAAAGGGGGTTGAGACTACTAAATTCTAAGAAGCCTACCTGTCCCGTTTCCTTCTCCTCATGATATTGACGGATGTGTTTTCCATGGCAGACCTCATAAGTCCAGTAAGATTCGATCTTAACAATAAAAAAATAAAAAATAAATATCTGTTTAAATACATTACTGGTCCCACCCTCTCCAATTCCCCCAGAATTTTGGCTTTTGCAGCAATGAAACACAGCCCAAGCAGGTGGGCTTGGGCACCCTCAGGAGCAATAGCACAGTGAATGGTCTCAGTGTTACCCAAACATTTTGATGATGTTCCAAACAAATGCAACAGGCAGTTTCCTTAATTTTCACACAGATAAAACAAAGGGGGAAAAAAAAAAAAGTAAAAACTAAATTTGCCCCCACACCACTGGGGCTAAGCTGTAGTGACTCAGCACAGACTGTTTTTGGCAACTGCTATAGATAGGGGCTGTTTACCAATTGTGCTTGACTCACTCTTCCTTCCTCAAGGACTTGTGCGGGATGTTGCATAGGTGTAATACTTGGCCACTTTCGCTCTCTCTGGTTCTCATTACCAGCTTGTTTGGTATTAGGCATGTTCTTGTAATGCAAGACATGAGTCTTTTAACTGGGACTACAGTTGATGAAAAACTGGAAAACTTTCAGAATATCTAGAAGTATGTTTGTTTTGGTCTTCTAACACTTTTTCAGAAATGCTTTTCATTAGATTGTCACACATTATGACTTGACTCCTGGAAGTAAATATTTTAAATCCACATTTTTAAATTGCTACTATAGCAACCCAATTTATTTGAATCTAGACATCTTTGATTATACAGAATTTTATCACCAATATTAAGATACAGTCATAAAGTTGTAGAGACCTCATTTTGGATTGACTTAGTACCTGAAGTCTGGGACACATTTATACAAACAGTTTATTACACTAAACCTTGAAATGGACTAGATTGTAAACTTTTGATTAGCGTTTAAATTATCAACACAGAAGTTACATACTCTATATGAACAGCTACTTTGCTTAAAAAGGGGTTCCAGCAATTCTCCTGGAGAAGGACCTTTATAGTCCTTTTCTTCTTCCTAGAATAGAAGGATATTTCATTACATTAAATTTAATAGTGGTTTGGTTAGTTAATATTAATTTGCAATAGTAAAAAATAAATTTAAAAGAATCGTATAGCAAAATTAAACGTACAAAACCTCATCAATTCCTGCACTGAAGGAGCTGTGTGGTGATTAGAAAAAAAAAAGATAATTTAGTTTAGTAAGAAGAGGCAAATAAAAGTCACAAATAAAGTAGTAAAACCAGAAAAGTTTTGTGGTTTAAAAAACACACATGTGGCAAAAGAGTAGAAGCTCGCAACTTGATTATGTCCAGAGCGGCAACTTGGCGTGTGAACAGGAAAACAGCATCAACAATCTTTTCATTTATTTGTCAATGCTGATGCTGTACTGATGCAGTATAATTGGAACATCACTCAGCTCTTACGTAATTAAAAAAAAGGATCAAAAAAGCATACATATTACTGTGGAAGTTTATTTCTGCATATTTTTTGCTCTATAAATACACAGGCTATTGAAGAGATTTCCACACAAAGTTCTCACTACTAAAGATTTCTCACCTACACTGAAGCACTCTGTGCTGTCAGTCACTTAAAGGATGAAGGCTACGTCAAAATGGAGGTCCCTAACACAGAAGTACAGCTTGTCTGTGCATGTTCTCACGGCATGAAAAAAATGAACCGCTGGAGGAACAAAGGACCAACAATAAACTTCACCAAAGGCCTCCTCGATCTATCTTCTCCTGTACAAATATACTTATATATTTTTATTTTTTCATTTAAACCCCACATTGTGCATTCAGATTTACAACAGAGGAAGCGATGATGGAGAATAAAAACTACTGGTGGCAGAAGCACTACTGGGATAGTATTTTCAGATACAGTGACCATGATAGCAGTGTTAACAACCTTCATAGTTGTTAACTGGCCTCGAATTTGACAATGCTACTTAAACTACAAGAATTTCTCAATCAGTAAAAGACTTGGCAGTAAAGAGAACATCAGAGCAATCGTTTGTTGCCAAATAAGGACTTCAAGATTGTTCAGACTGGCCCCACTTAGCATGGAGCTAGTATGTAATACAAAGTGAAGGCATCTACTATGAACTGTGAAAACGTGAAGCATTCTACAGATGCATTTTCCTTCTACAGGAAAAAAAAAAGTAACTGAAAAGATACTGTAAAGACTTGTCTACAGCTTATAATCACAAAAAAGACTTGACTGAACTTACCTCATTGCCACTTACTATCAGTGGAAGTATACATTTATACTTTTCTTTATCCACAGTGGTCATTATAATGTAGTTATCCTCTTTGTACAGGACACCAGTTGTAGGCTAAGAAAACAACCAACCTATTGATTAGTCAGGTGTTTTTTTAATGCTACTTGTTAGAAATATTCCTGAATTCATGACCATTACAGTTAATTCAGGTGGTCCAGAGCATTTCCTGGGTCTTAATTATATCACAAGACTGAGCTTTGGCATTTAAGCTCGCTGGCATTTGCTTCCCTTCTCCTTTGCTTCCATCCTTTTACCTCCAGCCACATCCCCGCTCTCCTCCATGCTCATCTTACCTCTGCTTGCGTATTTCTAGTTCTTATGAAAGGACTTTATTAAAGAAACAGCACACACACAGACAGACAGACAACACTTGTAACCAGCCGTCCCCACGTTGACTTTCGGGGCAGATTTCCCTGGGATTTCCCCAGCTGCCAGACTCAGGCCCTGGCCTAAACTCGCTCTCCGGCCCGCTGCCTGTGTAGGTAGGTACCGCTCGCCACCCCCGCCAACCCCCGGGGCGACGTTTCAGTCACGGCCATGCCGAAATCGCCCCACACTGAAACCCCCTCTCTGTGCCGCGGGGGGTGGGGTGGGGGTCACAACCAACCGCCGAGCGCGAGGGGGCACCGGCCGTTGGACCCAACTCCCGCCGCCCGGGCTACCCCGTAACAGCCATAACCGCCCACCTCCTCCGGTGAGGCGGGCTGCGAGGAAGAAGCGAGACCTCCCCCCCCTCACGCCCTCCCCCCCGACACCCCCTCACGCCCNGCGGGCGGGCGGGCGGGCAGCGCCGCCGCCACGTCTGCCTCCGCCGGGGCGGGGCGGGGCGCAGCGCATCAACATCCGGGGCAGCCGCCGCGCGCCGCCCGCGGCATTGGCGGGAGGCGGTCGGTGAGTGAGCTGAGGGGGTGTGTGTGGGGAAGGGTGCGCGGAGTCGCCGTTTCTGTGTGGAAATCCTCGTTTCTGTGTGGAAACCCGCGCAAAGCGGTGGGGCGGCAGCGGCGTCGTTAACGGCTGCGGTGGGGTTGGGGAGCGCTAAACGGGACCCTCCCCCCGCCGCCCGGCAGGTACTGTGCGTTAGCCCTCGGCTGGCTGAGGAAGGAGAAGTCTCTCAGGGGGTAACGGCTGCAGTCGCGCTAAGTTCTGCTAGTTAGTGCCGCAGAAGCGTACTGGATGTTTTGTTGCAGGCCGTTCTTCATCACTGTTTTGCCAGCAGGGTGATGCGTGTGCGCGCTTTCACGTTTATAGAATCATCGAATGGTTTGGGTAGGAGGACCCCTTTGAAGGCCTGCAATGAGCAGGGACGCCTTCAACTCGATCAGGTTGCTCAGAGCCCCGTCCAGACTGATGTTGAATGTTTCCAGGGATGGGGCATCTACCACCTCTCTGGGCAACCTGTTCCACTGTTTCACCGCCCTCTTTGTAAATTTTCCTCCAGTTGAGACTGAACTGTAGGCTGAGACACAGCTGGAATGCAGTGGAGACTGGAGGCAGGAGAAAAGGGGGGTAATTTACTGCCTGCTTTGCAATTGGTGATGGGGTGACATACGAGGGTAGCAATAATGTTTTGGCAACATACAGTGATTCTTACTGAACCTTAATTTCAGTGGGCACTGAAATGTTTAGTGAGAGAAGTATGTGAAGGCAAAGGAAGCAGGTGATGCTAGGAAAAATCCCAGCGGTGATGGGAAAATAACTGGGTGATGCATTGTCAATTTGGGTGGTTTGGTTTAAGGTGTTTTGTTTCAGGCTGTTTTTCATCACTGTTTTGCCAGCAGTGATGAGTGTGCACACTTTTGCATTTACATTGGGCAAAAATGGCTGAGTCTGTTTGAACTGTTTGAATAAATGATTTGTAATAATGTAGGTGAGGTAGCTTAAAACCTTACTAAATGGCTGCCTCAGGTCTAGTCAATACTTATGAGCTTTGCTACCATAACTGTCTTGTTTGAGAGTGTAATTTTTTTTCCTGTTAAACTGGTGCCAAAGCAGATATAGCTGTACTGGGAGAAGAATCCTTCTTCCAGTTCAAAACACGGGCACAATGAGAGGAAGGTGCCAGAATACCTGCAGAGAAGAGATCTAAGTTGCAACAGGGCGGAAGGATATTTGTTTGAGACAAAGGAGGGCAACAATTAAAGGGAAGTTACTTGAATAAAAAGCCGGAGGAGTAAGGAAGTTACTTTAATGTTAGAATACTGAGGGACTATGAAGTTGGAATGATCAGGGCTGTACTGTAGTTGGTAATCTAAGTGAGTGTATAGTCAATGTCCAGCTTTTGCAGAAGACTGTTAAAGAAGAATAATTACTTGAAAAACACTCTCTCTCTAGTCTTGCAACACTTACATACTTGCATGGTAGAAAGTCAAAATACAACACCCTGCTGGGGGCTTGCTATCCTGGTGTCTGTTTGCGTCCCCTCTGCCAGTCAGTAGCTTGGCTGAACAGAGTGGAAAATCACCTCGTAAGAACTTTTTTGTTACACAGAACAGACATACAGAAATACATCGGATGGGGGAGCTGTAGTATTCAGGTTTTTTCAACATCCTCAGCTCCTTAGTTTGAATAAAGCTGTATCCACATGCATACCAGAAAGAAGGGATGGGAAGGGATACAAATCAGAGTTAAATGTGACGAACTTAAGGACATAATGATATAAAGTGGTGATATAATACTGATGGGGGATGCTGTAATCAATTTTGTGACTGTGTTGCTTTAGCTTTTAAGGGTTAATGGTGTTCAAAATGTGGTTTGGGTTTTTTTCTGCTTCTAAGTTATCCATGATACTTTGAGCAAACGAGTACAATTTTTTCTTATGCTTCTTAGCAAAATTGCCTGAAACGTAGAGCTTCTCTTAAGAGTGTATGTTTACCTTTTTTTGTCAGTTGTTAAGGAACTGCAGTATAATACGGTGTTATTCTTGCATTTGTAGAGGCAATTGTTTTACTGAATGTGTTAAAGTGATTACCAAACATTACATCCTTCTCTGTGCCTAAACTGCACTTTAGTTATCTTTGTGAAGGATTTTAATAGAATTTTAGTTTCTAGAAAGCAGCCTAGAAAGGTCTGGTCTTTAGGTACCCTTGTGAAAAAAGAAATTTGAGAGCATGAAAGTGTAGATAAAGATGTAGTGTTCAACAGTAAGGAAATCATTACCAATTCTTCTCTGTGTGTAGTAAGGGCCTGACAGTTAGCTTCGTTTTGTTTTGAAAAGGTCTGTGACTTTCCAAACGTCAGTAATTAGTTTATGCACAAAGCTGTTAAACACAACCAATGGATAAAGCAAATCAATGTTTATGTGTATAGAAAAAGAACTCTTAAGAGTTCTCTCTGTGTGTCTATATATATAGATATAGATATATACACATATATCTGAATGGTCCAGCACATTTTCCAAATTAGAACAGGTTAGGCCAGTCCCATCTGATCTTTGTTGTTTGCTCATCTGTGGGAAATACGGAGCACATAAATGGTTGAGAAGGAAAGACAAATTATTATCGGTAATCCTACAAAGAATCTGGTAATTACAAAATGTTTTGATTTCCCCTGTCCATGAGTTTTCTTGCATTAAGAAATGCAAATCTGTTTATTGAAGTTTTATGATTAAGTCAGATGCCACATTAATTTTGTCAGTGGCAGTCAAAATGGGTATGAAATGTGCTTATTATCAAAAGCGAGACAAAAACAATTAAGTAAAATGTTGCATATTCAGGTTATAGATTCATATATTCACAGAAGATGATTGCATATTTAATGACTGTTGCTATCAAATGGTTAATTGATCATACTAAAGAATATCAGATATTACATAAGCTACTTAGCCAGGATTGGGAAAATGGAGAACCGCCCACTGTAGGAGAAGATCAAGTGCGGGACCACCTGAGGAACCTGAAGGTGCACAAGTCCATGGGACC
>VUYV01000016.1:625390-640039 GCA_008711295.1 Anarhynchus alexandrinus | reverse complement strand
TGGCCTTGGGCAACCTGGTCTAGTGGGAGGTGTCCCTGCCTATGGCAGGGGGGTTGGAACTCGATGATCTTCAAGGTCCTTTCCAACCTAAACCATTCTATGATTCTATTCTATGATTCTATGATTCTACTTTTTAGTATCTGCTTTTTTATTTTAATTCATATTACAGCACAATCAAATTAAACTGTTTTATTGCAGTCTTTGTACAAACCTTACGGTTTGGTTTTTTTTTTCCCTGTATCTTAAATTACTATAGGACTTTTATTTGGGACATTCCAAAATAATTCACAGATATATTGGCTTATGTACTACTCCCCTTTCAGCATCATAGGGAGGGTGTATCTTGACCAACTGCTGGGCAAGTTCCTTTTTCTACAAGTGGCCTTAAAAATTTTACTGTGCAGTCACACCAGGGAAGACCATCGCTGCATACTACTATGTACTGCTTTCTTCATCCATGGAAGGACAGAGGTCCACGCTGACTGCTTGGTGATTTGAGCCTGTGGATCCCAGGGAGTAAAATCTGACAACGTGGATATGACTGTTGTTTCCTCAAACACTGTTTGGAAACAAGTTTAGAGGTAGCTTCGTGTGTGGGTTTGTATAATGAAACCATATCTAAAATCTCTGTAACTTGTCACAAATTTAGGTTTGGTTCTAACCAGTAGGAAAAAAAAATAATAGCATATATGGCATAGAAAAAGTGTATGTTGATTTTTTTTTTGTGGTGAGTAACAGATCTGAAACCTTACGAAATTCAACAAGAACAAGTGTAGGGTACTACACCTGGGGAGGAATAACCCCACACACCAGTACAGGTTGGGGGCTGACCTCCTGGAGAGCAGCTCTGTGGAAAGGGACCTGGGAGTCCTGGTGGACAACAGAATGACCATGAGCCAGCAATGTGCCCTGGTGGCCAAGAAGGCCAATGGCATCGTGGGGTGCATCAAGAAGAGTGTGGCCAGCAGGTCGAGGCAGGTCATCCTCCCCCTCTACTCTGCCCTGGGGAGGCCACATCTGGAGTACTGTGTCCAGTTCTGGGCTCCTCGGTTCAAGAAGGACAGGGATCTGCTGGAGGGGGTCCAGCAAAGGGCTACAAAGGTGATTAGGGGACTGCAGCGTCTCTCTTATGAGGAAAGACTGAGGGACTTGGGTCTTTTTAGTCTAGAGAAAAGAAGATTGAGGGGGGATCTTATTAATGCTTACAAATTCTTAAAGGGAGGGTGCCAGAGGGATGGGAACAGTCTTTTTTCAATGGTGCCCAGTGATAGGACAAGAGGGAATGGGCACAAACTTGAACATAGGAAGTTCCATCTTAACATGAGGAGGAACTTCTTTACTTTGAGGGTGGCAGAGCACTGGCACAGGCTGCCCAGAGAGGTGGTGGAGTCTCCCACTCTGAAGACATTCAAAACCCGCCTGGACGCTGTCCTGTGCAACCTGCTGTAGGTGACCCTGCTCTGGCAGGGGGCTTGGACTAGATGATCTCCAGAGGTCCCTTCCAACCCTGACCATTCTGTGATTCTGTGAAAGCATACTGGACTTCTGTTGGTAATTGAAGCTGTAGAAAGAGTCGTGGCTCAAGTCCTATACATCAAGAACAAAGGTGTATTTCCAGTGCTTTAATTAATTCCTAATGTTGACACAGTTTAAGACTGCACAATAGTAGCTAGTTCTTGTATGTTGTTTTTCATCATTAGATCTAACAACATTTTATAACAAGATGCAATTAAGACACACAATGATGTCCATCCTAATATGGATACACTTTAAAAAAACATAACATTTCTGAAAATTTCTCCAACACCATTTTAAATGTGATGCATTTTTATTGTACTGAAGTGCGTGCACAAACTGGAATGTATTGTTACAGATATTATTGCAAGTTTTATGAATTTGGAAAGTAAATGAACCAACAACATCCTGAATATAATTAAAGATACAAAATGTACAGCCATACATAATCACAATACCCCAACACAGTGCTTAAATAATCAGAGTTTTAATGACGGAATCATCACTGATGTTTCTGGATCATTAGTGATTGTAAAGCATCTCCTGCCCTGTTTTAAGGAACAAGGATAAGTATTTGAGTAAAGAATTATAAAAAGTGCCTAGAGTGGATGTGCCACTGTACATGTTTTAACTTTACTACAGCTTGCTTAAATCTGAAGTGAGCACAAGAAAGGAAGTGCTGTTGTTGGTTGGGTTTTTTTGAGGGTACTGTTCTTCTCAACACTTAAATATTCTTGAAATAAATCCTACATAACACTTTTAGTAACAGCTAAGTATCCAGTGACTCAAGATCTACTCTTTAAGTCAAGGTGAATAAATGCATGCGTAATGGAGCATTAATGTTGATTTGGGTGATGGTTATCACTGTCCATCTTCGGTGCGTGAAGTCACTCAGCTCCAGCTTTGGGCATCTTAACAACTGTCATTACACACAGACATCTGGATCATGCTCCTCTCCTGCTATACAGCTGAATTAGTTGGGGTTGCTCTTCCACTCAGTTATGTCAATCTCAAACCAGCACAGTGCAGTGGAGAATCAAGACCTTTGAACAATATTCCATCAGTTGGCAAATAACTCGTGTACTAATGGAAAAATGGGGCCTCAATACATACAGTTATTTTGCTAATAATCAGAGGATTTGCTTCTGCAATTTAGAGTAGTCCATCAAGTAATACCCCATCATGTACTCTTAAAATAGTGGCATTCAACTATTAATAGTAAACAACAGCTTCTAAAAAGTAATACACTTTTTTTTTCTTCAATGAATCAATGCTTTAGAGATGCCAGAGGCACACTAAAATTATAATCTAGTATGTAAAAAATACAGCTTTCTTGGTTAAATATTTTTAAGTGTTCTAATTATCCCAAATTTAGGTTTGAATTTTAATATCCTCTTTTCTACCGCACTAGCTGCCTTTCTCGAATGTTTCCTATTAACATTAACATTTATGTTCTCGTTGGCTTTGTAGGTGGCTAAGTAAAATAATAGCAGCTTGTTATTTTGATAACTCTGATATTTTCAAGCAATTACAAATATAGAACAGGAAAATGTAAATAAGAGAAAGGGACAACCTGTATAGTAGAAACATATATTTTTCGCAATTACTGACACAAAATATAGTCTTTCAAGCTACTACTAAACACTTATACATTCTCTGTATGAGAAAATGTGATGTTACATGGTGTTTGAAATAGGACCTTTCCTATATTAGCATATAAAAATATACTTTGTTAAAAGTTAACAAAAATAACTTAAATTTTTGAGAAGCAAGACAAGTCCTTGTTGGGACGGAAACTCCACTTGCTTATGTTTTGCATAAAGAAAACCTACTAGCCTAAACTGGTGGCTTTCCAACCCTCTTTGTTTGGATGTCCATAAAACATGTGCAAGGTTACTGAAAAGAGGGTTCCTTCATTAATTACCTTTCATCCATGAATCCCTGAAACAGTGGTTGAAAATTACTGGCTTAAAATCTATCCTCAGAGATTGGTGAATTTTTTAAGAGATTGGGATACAATGGCATCTAAAAGCAAATGACAAAGATGAAAGTTCCTGAACATTCTTGCTGCATTGTGATATAAAGTTATATTCTTAGTTAACTTTAACATTCCAGCTTTATCTTTATATTAAGCTTAAAAAATAAAATGAGGCACTGATACATTATGACTTGTTTGTATCAAAGTACCCTGTGCTTTGGTTTTCAGGGGCTTGACATAATGAGCCAAGGGAAATAATTATTTCCTTGACAATGAAACATTTTATCCTCTGTTGTTTAAGGACAAACTAATACATAAAGGGTAAGATGACTAATTCAGTGGAATAGTTTAATTTCAGTGAAGTTGAACACTGATGATATAAATGTTCTACTGCGCATTTACTATGCAATTTACAACAACTACTTAACATTATCTCTTTAGCTGCATTGAGCTTTACACCTGTGGTCTTGAATCAGAAAGTACCACTTAAATCAGTGGAACTTGTATCTGAATGCAGATTTTGATCTTTAAAATAAATCTTCAGAATATGTTTAACCTTAAAGTGATAAAAAAAAATAATCTTGAAACAAAGAGAAGCTTAAGCGGTTCTCTTGAGATTTTCATAAAGATGTAGTCTTTGGATAAAAACCCAATATACCAAATTCAAACCTAAAACACTTCCCTTGCTCCCCTTTCTATAGACTCCTGAAAGAATGATTTTTATAACAGTATGTTTTAATGACCAACTACTATTTTGAATGCGATATTAAAAGAAATAAGATAGCATAGTACAGAGAAACATGCCTCCAAGTCATATACCCATTGTGCAATGAAACCATTCCTCTGAAGATGAAGCAAGACCATTGAAAGTAAGAATAACTTCTTTCTTAAAAGTTATAAAATAACTTTTATAGACAATTTAGGTTTTGATGCTTTTCCAAGAGTTCCTTTACTAGTTTCTCTAAGGAGAAGAGATGCTCATCTGCATCCTCTGGTACAAGATTTCTGATAGAATTAGCAAGTTCGAACAGGTATTCTGTGTTTCTTCCACTAGGACCAACTGCATTAAAAATCTGTTCAGCAATTTCTTCTAGAGGTGCTGGACCAAGGTAGTTAGGGTTGTCACAAGTTCCAACGTATAACAATACATCAAACGGTTTTACTGACATGTCTTTTGGATGGAAAATGACAGTTGTAGTCCTGTAGCCTCCTTTCTCTCTGAAGTCCAGGTATGCCTTTACTTCACATTCTTGTCCAGCTGGCAATCTGTAAGCAACACCCCATACACACCCCTGTTGAAGGATATAAGAAAAGAAAATCCAAGCAGTGCTCATAAAGACACTCACAAATTAATGTATTTCCATTGTATTTAGGCAAAACTGTCTTAAAAAAAATTTTCTTATTTTCAGTCTTTTTACAGCTATTTCTTGCACTGTTTTAGAAGGAGTCCCAAATTAACAAAAAGGGCTGTTTTATTTAGGAAATCTTCAGTCAAAATGGTAATTATGCAGATTGATCATCCACTTTCTTGCTAATGCTGAGGCCTTTCTTAGAAAAAAAATTATCATTACGATTAAATTTGAAATAGTAAATAGCCTTGGCATGGGCTACTAAGGAGCTGGCAAAAAGGATACAAACCTCACAAAATTTGGATGTGAAAATTAAAATTGTAAATAATGCCAAATTAAAAGTAATTTTGATCAGGTCCTTCCTCTGTTTAGTTGCAGTTTAATTTCTGAGGACCCAAGTGTCACCTACATCTGTTACATGTACTTGGAGGGATGAGTGTCGTAACGTTACTGCACTGAAAGTGAATCAGAGAAAAAAAAGCTAAGCGATGAACCTTCGTGTTGCACAAATAAACATGGCATATCTGGCACTTCAGCAAGCACTGTTAGGATAAATTTTCTTACCATCTTAGAGAACCTGAGTATTTCTTCATCCACTTCACAGGTAACATCTTTGAAAAAGTATTTAACTGTGGTGTCAAGTACTTATACTCCCTTACCAAATTTTATATAAACATATCGTCGAGATCTGTGTTGGGATTGATATGCATGGGGTTTTGTTTTGAAGTAGCACAGAAAAATGATGATGGTCTGTTATCCACTAAGGGCTACATATTGTTTCTTATGAGTGCTGTTTTAAAATAAATGGTAGTTTGTTTTGTCTGCTAGAGGCATCAAATGTTGATTCTTCCTGCAGCTAAGTAGGTATACATATCAGTGCTACAGTAATGATGACAAAGCCATTAATGTTTTGTTTTTCTCCCTAAACCTGGATCTTAGCATTTAGTCATGATATCAGATGATGCTGCGGTGGTGGTGTTAATTCATGAGCGTTGAATTTTGCAGTCAGACTATATGCTGGTCAAAGGCATTTTATTAAAAAAAATAAGGAGTCATTTTTTATTGCATGCTTTGTAGATGGTTACAGCATTTGATGTGCTGTGGCCAGGAACAGCACTAGCAAGTACAAAAATGGGTTCCTTGCTTTCCCTCAGCCATCTGGGATGCGGGTTTATTCCAGCTGTCTGCAGGAAATGTGTTAGTTTTAAAAACAGCCTCTTCTGCGCATGTTACTCTCCTGAGTTAAATCTGCCTTTCAGACCTACTTTGGTGTTGATAGGAAAATATAAACGGGTGTGGTGGAGATAGGGATTTAAACCAGAGAGTATTGCTAGTTAATTCATTTAGTTTTCAGTATAGGGAATTTCTATTTCAGATGATGGAAAACTATAATCCAGAAATCAGACACGGAGTATGGTGTTCTTTTTCTGTGCAGTTTCCTCTTAACTGGCAAAGAAACTCAGATTGAGCAAGTTAAAATAACTCTCTAAATTAGATGTTTCCAAGCTGCACTATTGTATATCTCTAGTGAAAAAGGACAGGCTAGCACAGAGCTGAGAGCTGGTATTGCCAGTAAAAGTACCACTGCTCTTGTCACCACAGTATTTGATGTCTGCGTGCAGGGGAATAATTGCTGTAGTCTGCTAAGATACCTTCAAAATTACCTTTTTAAACTGCAGAATGAGTAACTGGAATGAAAGCAAATTACTTGTCGTGATATTTGATGTTTATGTGTAAAGTGTGATTATCTGGCCACACCAGATTCTGGAGAAAAAGGAAAAAAACCCAACCAAACAAAACTGGTTTGCTAAGGGGAAAAACGTTTCTATGGTAACAGGTAAGTTTGCTTAACAATACAGACTGAGTGACAATAAACATAAGCATTCTTTGTCTATATAGGCATCTGTGTAACATAATAGTACCCAGCAGTACAGTAAAGTGAAAAAAAAACCTTACTAGAAAGGTACAGAAAATCACAATGAGAGACGGTGCATTGCATTTTGCTGGTTTGCTAACTGCAAAAAACAGTTTAAGTTTTCAATTACCGCAAAACTTACCTCTCTTTGTGGCTGCTATTTCAGGGAAATAGATCGGTCTAGATAAGCAACTGTAAATAAAAACTAACTACTACCAAAATACCCATCCTCCTTGTCTTACGGCCTGGTGTCATGTGGCTTCTGCTTCCATGCCACCCTTCCTTCCCTCCCGCCTCTGGAGACACTAGTACCTGCAGGGATTCCCTCTCCTGGAGCAGTGTGAAGCTGGATGGACATGACCATCGCAGCTGTCCCCAGCAAGGTGCCAGAATAGAGCAGCAGTGCTGGATGTGGGGGGCCCAGAGGATCAGCAGTGAGTGGGAAAGCGATCACATCCAAGGTGTACGCTGCAATAGCCTCCCCTGGGCTTCCCCAGTGTAACTCAATGCTTTTGTCCTAGGCTGGTGGGCAGTCCAACCAAGGGCTCCCTGGTGAGTAAAGAGCCCTAAAAAAATTGCAGGTCATTGTAAAGATAGCTTCTTTACTATTGATCAGAATTAGATATGGGCAAAATGTAAGTCTAGGTACTTTTCTCAGCAGAAAAATCTTGATTTTCCTACAGCTTATGTGACTGTAAGCCTAGGCCTTGTTTCATCTCCCCTCCCTTCCCAGCCCAGGCACTCCCCTTGCAAACACTTCCCTTGCCCTGTCAAAGTGAGACCTAGGGAAAAGGTCCACAAGAATGGTAGACTCGGGCCATTGACCGTTTTCACTAAACAGGACCTCATTTCACAATATTATGTAGAAACCAAAAGTACAGTTCTGGCACTTAATTCCCTAAGCATTTTATCTGTGTAGCAAAAACTAAAGCAAGGGTATCTCCTTTTTTATCACTGCAATGTAATCTTGATTTGTTTCAGTTTTTATTTTGGGAGGGCAACATTACAGTTCCGACACAACATCTGGAGTCTACTACTGGTGTATCGTCAGCACTATGTGTATGCTGAAAGTAAAATTCTGCACCTTGTAACAGGATAGTTGGAGTGACTATTCCAGAAAATACTTTAAATAAGAGACCCAAACCAATTCCAGTTTCTTAGTTTAGATTGATTGATTTATTTGAAACAATCATTGTCATTGGCGTAACTCCAAGAAATTTTGAGAGAACTTCTCATAGCATTAAAGATAACTCAATTATTTGCTTGTAGAGAAGCAAAAAATAATACAGAGTTACTACACAGGCTGGGAATGCAACAGGACATTCTGTAGGCTACAGAGACAGAACAGGAGTACTATACCTCAGGATCTTCAACCAGAGTCACAACTCTTCCAGGCTAAAATTTAAAAAAAAACATAGTTCAGTTAGAGGCTTTTACCCTAAATCATGAGCAAAACCAAAACAAAATAAGAAAAAAACAATTAAAATAAATGAAAGGGTCAGAGAGTTAATCCAGGACAATCTCAATAAGGTCTATTGCTTTGAGATCCAGTATAAATATTTCTTGAGAATAGCTTTTGATCTGTATTAGATAAACTGTGATAAACAAAATTTTAAATTGAGTGAAAAGTGTCTGTAACATAGGAGTTAGATTAAAGGCAGTCATAAATGGGGAAGTTTTGAATGTCCTTGATTTCTGTGAGCTGTCCAGACTCAATTCAATTCATTTAAAATGGTGATAATAATTCATTAATGTAAAACTGTTCTCAGTGACCTTCCTTGGTCATGTTACTTCTCCACAGTACTATGCATTTTTTTAATCTCTGAAGTGACAATAAGATGAACCTTCTCACTTGTATTAAAAAAGTTTATATGCAGGCATGGAAAAATAATGTAACACAAAAATCTAGCTTGCGTAGAACTAGGCAAGATATTACCACTTCTGGCTTGGTTTGCACAACTGGATTTTAGGAAATGTTAATTACACACTATGAGACATGGCAACTCCTAGGTTTAAAAGCTCCTAGCTAATTAGATGTTTCTGAAAACATGCAGCAAAGAAATTTAGTAAGCACCATGTTATTAAAAGTTGAAAAAAAGATGTTTATTGTGCAAAAGACTATTTTCCCCTTCTTTTCCCCCTCCCAGCTCATTCTTCCTTACTGGGTTGAGTGAGAATACCATGGTAATGGCTTGTTTTTCCACTAAATTACTTCTTGCAGGAAGAGTAAGAAGCCAGTTTGTATATACTGAAAATAAAATCGTTAAAATTTGTTTTATAACCTAGATAATAAAATTTTAAAACAAAACCCTATGGAGAACTACATCTGTAGTTTAAAATTGCTAATTTTGGCATTAAATTAGTGTTAAAGTGTCTTTGATTAGAGGTAAGGGAAAGCAGAGGTACTAGCATTCATTCAATTCTACTGTAGGATAGAAATTCATTTTCTTAGGAGTTGCAAGGATAATCTGAACTTGATATACTTGGATGCATATCAATGCCTTTCATTTAGTCTTGGCTAACTTTCAGTCTTGGGCTACTACATTTCAGTCTTTTTATGACTCGTCACTAATAGCTTCATTGACATGTCTGTGCTTTTCTGTTTGGTAAGTCTGTACTTGTCTCTCTCAAATGAAACAGTGTAGGGTTTTCTCCTACACCAAGTCATTGGTAAGCCACACATTCTTTGGTAACAAGCCAAGTACAAGATCTAGTTTTTGCAGAGCATTTCATAGATACCATCAAGTGTAGATACTATTTATTTAGTATCAGATCTTTTATAATCTTAAAGGCTATTTATAGGCTCTGAGGTGCTGCGTTTTTTCATTTTTATGCCAGTTCTCTCCCAGCATCAGCCATCTATTCCTGATCTGATTGATACAATAAGGCAACAAAGCTAAACGAATAGTAAATTATTATTATTTGAGTACTTAGAGGAAACAGGTCTGTTGCCATGATTAATTAAGATAACTTAGGTGTTCCTTTTGGGGAGTTTTCTCCATAACCGTTAATACTTCCCTGACTTGTGTACTCAGTACTGGTCACTAAGATTTTGTAAATTATAGATTAAAGAGACATTCTGTGGTGGGAAACAACTTTCTCTTTATTACCAGAAATGTCTGTATCTGAAGCCTAAATATTAAATGAAAGTAAAGTCCTGAAGAGTACCTCATCTTCAGAGTGGTTGTGTGATGAAAGAACAATCTGTTTGTCTAGGGAAGGACAGGGTATTCATTGTATTGGTTTGCAGAGTCCTTGTCTTGCATGGAACCACCTAAAGCAAACACCGTTAAGGAACTATGGGTATTACCTCTGCTAGCTAAGTAAAGAAAATAAGACATCTACAAATGACCAGCTATATCATATAAACAAAAACCATTTTTGTTGTGCCCAGGGAGTACTGGCAAGGGCAAACCCGAATGATCTCCTAAATCAGATGTCTTTGAGGGATCTGTGTCAGTTCTGTGCAGTGTACTGCCAGGAAGGTTGACAAAGGCAACCTCGCATTGGACCACACTGGAGCAGCAGTGTGGTCTGCAGCTGCGCAGGAATCTTCTAAGGCATCTGCAGCACTAAGGGCCATCACCCCTCTGAATCAGAAGGGAAGCCATTGTGGAAAATTAAATACACCTTGTTTTAGCTCTTAGCATTGTATTTCACTTCAGGCCCTCAATTGTACTGTACATTAGAGCTCCCAAATGTACTCCTGTCTTAGAGTGCCTTGACAGGAGATTCTTACAGGCTTTAACAACCTGGGTTCAGTAGAAAGAGGAAAATAGTATTAGCCTGATGCAGAGCCTGTGCTGGAGTCTGCGTGGAGATAAAGCTCCTCAGGACAAACCTGAGGTCTAGCTGATGTGTACTATGAAATAGTGGGGTAAACTGAAATAAGATCTTCCACTGTTAGATTGTTTTTGGTGGTTTTCATCCACAAACTGCTGAGCTACTAAAGTTACTAAATATTTACTGATAGAGGAATCAATAAATTTTTGCATCTGGAGATAAAAGTAAATGGAATAAAAGGAAATATGACCTTGGAAATAATTTTACCTTGATTACCTCTTAATTTTTTTTCAGAAAGGGAGGTGTAAGTTTGCTAATAATAGGAATGTAATAATTTTAAATGGTTTCCTTAAAAGCACAAGTTTATTTAAACAGAGTGTAGCCTTTTCTACTTCCCTTTCCTGTGGCTTATTATGGTGTAACAGGAGCCTATCCATCTGTCCTTTCCCCTGTAGACCCCTTGCTGGGAGCTATCCAACGGGAAGAAACTGCCAGGGTAAATCAGGGAATCGCAGAGGAGGGAAGGCACCTCTGGAGATCCTCTAGTCTAACCTCCTTTTTTCTCCATTTCACCTTCAACAAACTAAAAGCCCTTCATTATCCTAAAACGATTCAACCTTAAGCTGATCCAGTAATTCTGTGCATGCAGAAACTCAGTTTTCTGTCTGGTCGCAGTTTGGACAGTGGCAGCAGACAGCTGGAGCTAGATTAACCATGTCGTCAAGTTTCCCCAGCTAAATCAAGCGGTCCGAAGCTGGGAGGGAGGGGGTTGTAAGGAGAGGAAGCCAGACTTCACTGGTTTGGCAGCACCAAGAGATTAGTTTGATTTAAACCATCTTGGGATATTAATGGCTTCAACCCTTGAATGCGTTTACAATTCGTGCTGTTCCATGCAAAACCAAACCCCCAGACTTTAATGTTTGAGAAGGTTTATGTGAATCATGCAGGTTTGCATTTCTGATGCCATTTTTTCTGAAGTTTGCACTAAGAAACACATTTTTGTTACTTATTCAGGTCTTTCTAAGCCAATAGCACTTTTTTCAGGGAATGCTGTTACTGCCTGGTAAAATTCAAGCTGCTTTAATGTACTATTTGGAATAATCCTCTGAAAACCTTATTTTTAAATACAGCTAATATATAAGTTGCTGTGTACTTGTCAAGAAAGTGCATTTTGCATTCTTAATCTAACAAAAGTTTTTCCAATTTAACATCCTGTAAACTCTAAACTATGGCCCCATGATTAAATATAACTTTGTACCTAGTTAACTGTCTTACTACAGTAGGAGTTGAGCAGTTCAAAGTACAATTACAAGGTCAACCAAGTTTTGTACTAACAGCTTGCAGCCACTGTACTTAAAAGTGCTCTGTATGTTTTTGTTGCGCTGACCGTGGAATGTTGGAGCAAAGAGTGTTTTCAGGAGAGGTTTTTTTAACTTGTTGGCTACTATTTTATTGCTGCTCTTTAAAATGTGTTAGTACTGAAGGACCAGTTTCACTTGTAGCTCATCCACAAGAAATGTTACTCATCTCTAATGTCAAAGATTGTAAATATTTTATAGCAGAGAGCATTTGGCCTGGTGCAAGGGGAGGTCCCAACTGTGTGTTTTCTCAGTGTACGCTGAGGGAGCCTTTCTGCCTTGCAAGCAGGAGTAACTACTTACGGTCTGCAGGAACACAAAAAGGCATTAACTTGTTGATGCTGAGAAAAGGTGTATTTTGTTAATGCTAAGTGTTTTATATAAAACATAAAATAAAATGCATTAACAGGTTTATGTAAATAATGACCTGGGTCCTCAGTCAAAAGTAGAACAAAGCATGGGCTAGTGTGTGTGTGTGGGGGGTGGTTGTTTCAAGGCACTGTATGCCTGCAGATGATGGTTCTGGGTATGGTCTTGACTGGGGCAGAAACACAAACATCTAAGCTTCTTGGAACCAAGTATATGCTAGTGGGTAGTAACACGGCGTGGCCATTTTGCAGTATTTCCAATATCTGCACAAAGACAGTCACTCTGAGTATTCCCCCGAACTTCAGCTTGCCCAGCAGAACATAATGAAATGAGGTCACCCAGGATACTTGCAAAAAGGAAGAAAAACTGGCTGGTGTGGGTTTTATTCCTTTCTGAAGCACCAAGAGTAAGACTTTCTGTGTTGATTGATCAGGGGGTTTTAATGTTTTGGGGTTTTTTTTTAAATTTTATTTTTTTTAAAGCCTGGTTTCCAAAGTAGGGGAGGCTGATGGGATCACGCTCTTTTATGCCCCACCCTAACAACTTTTGCATGTGCTTTTCAATTCATCCAAATTCAAGAGAAGAATAGAAATTTCCCAGTGCTCACACAAACATAATCTTTGAAAAGGGATGACTGGTAGATGAGAAATTGGTGTTCCCACTGAGACAGTGAATGATAGCTGTCCAGTCTGCAGACCTAACCCAGCCAGCCAGGTGAGGCGGCGGCTGAGAGCGGGGCAGGTTTGGAGTCAGGAATTGTGGCAGCGTGTAAGCTGAGTGACTCGATCTTCAAAGAAACGTAGCAAACGGTTTTGGGGCTCAGGACCAGGACAGCTGCATTTGCACAGCACTGCTCCAACCTGAAAAACAGCCTGAAAACTCGAGCCTGAGTCCACTTGCACATAATTTGGATTTTTTTGCAGTAAAACTTTTTTTTTCTCAAATACTAAATGCCCAACTCATGCTAGTGTCTGAAGCATGGTGATTTGCCTTGCAGAAAAGTAAAAGCAAAGGGGGGTGTTATATTATCTTTTAAGTATTGTGCAAGTTATTTTATGGTGTGTGAGGTTCTAACTAGTGTTATTTAGAACTCGATAAGAATGTTTTCCATGCTACATGTAGCATGCTGTGTTTTATTTTTAAAAAGAATCCTTATGCTTTTTCTGGAGGAGCTCTTATAAAGCCACATTCCGGTTTGAGTGGAGTTACCAGGGTGCAGGTTAGACGAAAATCAGGCAAACATACTTTCATGAAACAAAACCAGCATCCAAAGTAGGTAAATTGTTAGAGCGCTGTATGCAAGTATCGGTTTCAATACATCTATGATCAGTTTGCATTTCTGATAGCAACTAAATTGTGAGCAGCATCTGTAGCTGTAAATTACAGTCCCGCCANGTAGGTAAATTGTTAGAGCGCTGTATGCAATGTAAGGTTATATTCTTATATAAGGGTGATAGCCTTCTGCGGGGAGCGTGGTACTGGCTTTCAAAGCAAAGTGAGACCATTAAATATTCTCCCTCTTGTGGCTTAAAATAATATATGTTGGCATGAAATTGGGAATGCTCAATTTTGGAATTTTAGTTTCTTTTTCTTTTTTTTTTTTTTGGGGGGGGGGGGGTTGTGGTGGTTTGTTTTTTCAAACAATAAGTATTTCCTCCTCCACGAGTTTTCATTTGAAAGTAAAAAAAAAAACAAACTGAAAACCAGTGAGGCAGTCACTCAGATCAACGCTTCTGGCCTTTGCTTAGTAACCACCCTTTCCCTTCAAAGCCGGACACCCACACTGAGGTATTTCCCCGTAGTTACTCACGTTAATGCCTGCAACAGCGGGGCTGGAGCCCGAGCCNGCGGCGGCTGTAGCCCCGGATGCGCCCCACCATCTTCTCCTCGTAGGGGAAATCCACCTTCCAGATGAGGGAGCCGTAGCCGAACACCCACATGGCTGACCGACTGCCGGGCGGCCCGGCACGGCCCGGCCGCCGCGGGCCTGCGCACTGCCGGCGGGGCGGCCCCGCGCCCGGCGGCGAGGAGAAGGCAGCGGGCTTCCTTCTCGCCAGCCGCCCCCGGGGAAGTGGGTCCTGTCCCGGAGCTGCCGCCGGCCTCGGGGCTTGCGGGAGGGGGTGGGGGGTGATCCTGCCGGTGTTTGGGCAGAGCGGCGGCGTGGCCGTGGTTCTGCGAGGTGCCTGTGCGAGGCCGTCTTGCGCACAGAGGTTGGCCTTTTCGGTTGTGTCAGTTGGTCCAGGAAAAAAAAGTATCCCCTGTCCTCTGTGACCGCTTCCCAGGGAGCCGCTGGGTAGCGGCAGGGGAGCTGTTCCCCCAAACCCCACAAATAAATACCCTCCCCCCCAAAAAAACAACCCAAACCAAACAAAAAACTCTGAG
>VUYV01000016.1:579331-625339 GCA_008711295.1 Anarhynchus alexandrinus | reverse complement strand
CATATACGTATTCTGTACTAATAGGCATAGATTTCTGTTGGTGGTGTTTTGGGGTATTTTTTTGGTTTTTCTCCTCTCCTTCCCTTTTTTCCTCTCCCTCCTGCAGAGTTTGCCATAGGTAAGGATGGATTTCACGGAGGCCTATTCTGATCGATGCTCTGCCGTGGGGCTTGCAGCCAGAGAAGGAAATGTTAAAATGCTGAGGAAACTAATTAAGCAGGGATACAGCATTGATGTTCCAGATAACAGGGGATGGGTGCCAATCCACGAAGCAGCAGCTCACAATTCGAGTGAATGTCTGAGGCTGCTAATTCGTGCAGGTAAGGAAAATTCAATGTGAAATAGTGCAACTTTCTGCTAAAATACCTTGTCATCTAAAAATTAATTAAATAGTTTTCTATTATCATATTCTTACTGTTTTGTAAATTTCTGTGAGGTTTCTTAGATACTGCCTAGCTACGGTAAAGAGAAACTGGCATGTTGTAGTCTGTGAATGACAACTAATTTTACTTTACCTCTTTGTCTAAGGCAGGTGTCTGCATAGGGCCAGCAATAACTGGCACTGCTGTTTGAAAGAGCCTAACAGCATGTTCGTGGATATGCTGTAAGCCGCACATCTCAAATAACTTAATTATTTTAGGAAAATAACTGTGTCTTGTAATTTCTTGCCAAGTATACCTTTTTTTCATTATTCTGATTTGTAGCTCCATCTGATGACTACGTAAATTCAAAGACATTTGAAGGGATGTGTGCACTGCACCTTTCGGCACTCCATGGGTCTTTGGAAAGTATTCGTGTTCTTCTGGAAGCTGGGGCTGACCCCAATGAAGTTACCACTGAAGCAACCACCGCACTGTTCCTAGGTGATATGAGCTTTCTTGAAATCTTAGAACAACTGACGAGTGGGGAAAAGCTTATTCACTAAGTGTAAACTCACCAAAGTTCATTCGCTGCCTACCATGTTTCATATTTTTGTAGCCTAAATACTAGGCTTTAGACTCGAAGACGGAGTGAGTCTAGAGATTTCTTTTTATTTATGGATAAACCTGCTTCAGACTGTGTTGTAAAACAAAATTATGAAACCAATTTTTTTTTTTTTACATTGCCTTTTGTTTAGCACAGAAAAGGTCTAGGAGGTACAGGATTATATCTTTATTAGGGTGTTTCAAGTATTATTATTTTTTTAATTCCCCCTTGCTCCTTATGTGAAAAGACCTCTTATTCTTTTTGTAATTCCTAGTTTAGCAATTAAGGTCCATTATTTTAGTATTTTTTTCTATGATTTATGTTTGACATAATTAAATCCTGAAAACTTCTGCTGTAGGGAATCCTCAGAGTCTAAATCCTCAGATTAAATATGCTTATTGTTTTATTCACCTCCATACCCAGGCAAACATCATGGCTGCCACGTTACTTTTCTTTACAAGTCTGTTCTCATTTTATTTTTAAGCAACTAAATAGCTTATTTGCTTAAAACAATTGGTAACAGGTAGCACTTGTGGGGAAATCGTCATTGAAAGCACACTGGATAATGATAATTAACACTGTGTATAAGTGCTTACATAGATTGTACAGGGCCAAGGAACAGTCCTGGTGTTGTGTATCCAAGAGATTTTTAAAAAGGAAAAAGTTTATGGTCAGGTTAGTTCAGACTATGTAATGGGGTTATGGCACAGCTCTGTGTTGGACATTGAGTACTACAAGCCAGAGGTACTCTGGCAAGCTCGTGCACTAATACTCTAAAAATTATTTAATCAGGAGCCACTATTTGCAGGTCATTTAGCATCATATCGAGCTTTTACAGTTACACAGAAAGTGTGCCTTGGTAGAATTGTCAGTGGCAAAAACTTGAGGATGAATCAGGATGCTAAAGGAGCCTTTGTCAATGAATACATTATCATAAATTAAAGGTACACATTAGAAATTAATTTTATATAGGTCTTTTAAACAGTTTTAAACTTTTTTAAAGAAGTTTAAGTTTGAGGAAGTTTGTTGTAAGATAGCCACTGGGCTTCACAAGTTCAGGAGGCGGTTGCAACTGTCATACAGTTAAGTGCCTGCTGCAGAATTGTTTCCGTGTTCCACAGAAACTTGCTTTTGTTATCTGTGTTAGCATAGTGTAGGTGGAATTTTAACGAGTCTAACTACATTTTTGTGGATAAATTTCCATTCTCCAACTCTGTTTTTGGGGTGTAAATGTAAAAGGCAAGTAAGCATATATAAGGCAAGTTTAAAAGAATTGTGATCATTGTGTCAGGAAGTTAGCCATGAGACCATTTGAGTTTTTTTGATTTCTTTAAAACCAGTTAATAAGATTTTTTTTCTTCTTCTTTTTTTTTTTTTACTGTTCTATTTCAAGCTGTTGAGAATGAACATGCAGACATTGTAAAGTTTCTGCTCCAACACGGAGCAAATGTTAATGGACCTCATTCTTGGTCTGGATGGAATTCTTTGCACCAAGCTTCTTTTCAGGTAACCTGTAAGTGTATCGTATAATTTCCATGTAACTGGTGTATTCTGAGTGATAATTTATCTATTTCTTTGCCTTTTTAATGGGTGATTTTTCCTAACCTGCTGTAGCAGTCATAAGGTTGCCTAAATTCTGAAGGGTTTGCAATGCACTGAAGGGTGTGTCTGAAACTACATGAGATCTTGATGTTGGGAAGCAATAATTATTTAGGTATTATAAGTATTGCATGTACTCACAAGCCCGTGTGTTGTACTTGGGAAGTGAATCTCTCTCTTAAAAGGTTTTTTTGAGAAAGCATTCTGTTTAGTACCTCATCATCAGTGAGATGCATGGGCCATTTCCAGAATAGAAATATGTTAGCTTAATGGTTCTAATAAACTAATTTCATTTCCATTTGTGTGTATTGTGTAAATGAGGAAATGTGAAGAACTAAATTAAACTACTTCTGCCATTAATTTTTAGGTACATTTTTAGAATATTGAATTTATTGTGTTTTTTCTTATTTCTGTTTGGAATGTGTGGGAAAAATAGATTATGTCAATTCTCCTCTTTTTTGTTGGTTAAGAATAAAAGTATTTATTTCAGGGATGCACTGAGATGATGAAAATACTTATGGAGGAAGGGGCAAGCAAGGAATGTAAGGATGACTTTGGAATTACGCCTTTGTTTGTTGCTGCTCAGTATGGAAAGCTGGAGAGTTTAAGTCTGCTTGTATCCCATGGTAATAGTCATCATTCATTTAGCTTCATTGTTCTTAAACTTGCACTGACCTGTCACCAGATACAATTTTAGTTCTACTTTTGCACTTCATAACTTCAAATTTTAGTGGTTTTAATGTAATTTTAGCTGCAGATGGGTATGCAAAACCATCGTAATCGCTTAAACCTTGCATCAGTAATTTAATGTTGTTTTCAGCAAGCGATGGTAGGAAATAATAAAACTATGAAAAGGTTAAGGTTCATCAGGGTCTTCTAGAAGCCCTCGATAGCACTACATTAATGGTCTAATTTTGATGACATCGCTCTTGGAACAGGATATTGTTCAGACTAAGTGAAGATATCTTTCTCTGGTCATAAAGTGACAGCAACAGTTTCATTCACACAATGAACAAGTTTGATATGTCTAAGTGTGTCTGTCCTTAGAACCAAAATTAATTGCCATAACTATTAAGCCTGAGGCAGCCATGACCTGACCAGATAAATAGTGCTAACTGAGCTACCAAACAGGGAGAATCTTAAAAAATAATTGCAATCAAAAGATTGCCTAGCTCATTGCCTTTTCTCCAGCACGTTTATCTTGTGTTGTGCTGATCTTTGACAGAGTTAATGTTAAAGCACTGACTGTTTAAAAAAATTATCAACAAGCTAGTAAATGTTTCCTTATTGCTGTGGAAAACCTGTTGTGTTGTGAAGTCACTCTGTGAAAACCAATTACCGATTAATTTGTTGTTTATTTTGAGTGGTGTAGTGGTAATACAAAGTACTGGCTTTTTTTTTTGTCAGGTGCAGACGTAAACTGTCAAGCCAAGGACAGAGCCACTCCCCTGCTGATTGCTGCGCAGGAGGGCCACCTTGAATGTGTGGAACTGCTGTTATCAAAAGGGGCAGATCCAAATCTCTACTGCAACGAGGATAACTGGCAGTTACCTATCCATGCAGCGGCTGAAATGGGCCATAAAAAGTAGGTGATTAAAAAGACATTAAGACCAAAGATTCTGGTAATAAAAGCCTAGTCGACAAAGAGAATGTTCAGCACGGCTAGAAAGAAAAACAAGTTCTCAAGCTGATTTGTTAAACTACAAATCTGAATTTCTGATTGTTTTCATATTTTAAATGTCTTTTAGTAGTGCCAGTGAAGTGAACAACCATTTTGAATTCAGCATCTAGTCTGGATCTGATCGACATCCTAATGAGTTTAGAGAGGTTTCCACAGTGCTGAACCAGATACCAATTCACTCAATAGCCATATTACTTTCACATTTTAAAATGTAAAGAACAATAACCTGCTTTTTAGATTAATTGAACAGCTCGTAATTGGAATTATAGTCCTGATCATTAAGTAGCAGAAGTAATGACGTACAAATAATGAATTAGCTGAACCAGCCAGAAAATCAAAGCCATAGAACAGTTTCTTTAATCCTTTCAGAAATGCTTTGCCCAGTCCCAATGATATAAATTGCTTTTGTAGCAGAAAACCCAGAGTGGAAGGAAGTTCCCAGAGTAGCAGGCATCTCTCAGGAACCCCACGACTTGCACATTTGTGACAGCATTTGAAATCAAATATATTAATGATGATACTAACTGCAAAATTAGTAGATGCTTGATCTTAACCCCTAGCAAAAGGAGGTCATTCGCTGAGCTGTCATTAAAGTTTGTGCATCAAATTGATGCCTCTCAGGGGGTAGACTGTAGTGAATACTGAGGAAGCTGGGTTTTGGTCATTTTCCCAGAAACAGAAGATGGGCTATCAAAGTTGTCAGTACTAGAAATGTCTTTAAATCAAATCTTGCCTTCATGGCTTTTGCAACAATAGGTAACTGGCAAACTCTGAGCAGCACCAGTAAGTTCCAGTAGCAAAGGAATTGGTGTTTGTCACTAATCCTTGTTAACTGGAAAGGATGTGGATGGGAGGTGCGAGCTATGAAACAGAATGATTTTTCTGTTTCAGTATCTTAGTGTGTGTTGTTGAATGGAAGTAAATATTCATTTTATTTGCAACTCACATTTTCAGTTTGCTTTCAGACTTCAGAGAAGTCTGGATTTAATGTGAAGTAGTGCTCTATTGCTGTAAAAGGGATTGTTGGATAATAGAAAATATCTATCTCTGTTTCGGATTAAAATATTTATTGCCAGCCTAAATCCATGCCAAAGCACAATATTTGTTATAGGTCTATGTATGAAATGATAAAGATTGTTCTTTTATACAAACTTAGTAGTGAAAAAACGGGTAGGATTTTCTTTTTAAGTTGTAAAGACAATATGAAATATGACCATACATTTAAAATGAATTATTGCATAAGATCACAAAATAAATAGTGTTTTTAAATATTTGCAGGATACTGGAGTTGCTAATACCAGTTACTGACAGGATTTGTGATAAAGGCAAAGGCAAAGTGAGCCCTGTGTATTCAGCAGTGTATGGTAATAATAAAGAATGTCTAGAAATCTTGCTTAAAGAAGGCTACAGTCCAGATGCTCAAGAGTGCCCTAACTTTGACTGCAGATCACCCATGTGTATGGTCTTCCAAAAAGAGTAAGTATACCTCTTATATTTTGAAACTATTCATAATTATGTTAGCCTTTATTTAACTTTTTTAAATGTACAGTTTTCCTGCCCTCCTTCCTCAATTCTTGAGCTTCTGGAGTTAAATTGTAAGCTTCCAAACAGTGCACAAAGGTTTGGATTGCATGCAGGAGCTGAAGAACCTTGCTGAATTGTCCAAGGGAAAGTTTGGCTCTTTGAAGAAGAGTCTCGTAGAACATAATTGCCATTTTCATGCTTTCAGAAGGCTTTATCAACATGTCTCCATTTTCTGTAAATGTGACTCAATGCTGTAATTGGATCAAAAGGGTTCTTTAAGTAGCCAGATCCTTTTCAGCAAGGATGAGTTATTGGAAAATAGTGTTCTCATTTTCTGTATGCCTGTCTCGTACATAAGAGAAGCAGAATTAATCAGCTCAATACTATAGCTGTAAGGAGGACTGGGAAACTGAATTATATATTCTTTTAGATTATGACCCATTTCTTTTTATGCCTGGTGAGTGGTGTGTAGCCCTGTTATTCAACAAGAAATAAAACAATGCTTACTTCATAATGCAAAGGCTATAATTTTGGAGGAAAAATAAGAAGGTATAAAAAGCCTTACTTCTAAGTATGTATATGGTATGTCAATGAGGTGCTCTTCATGTCTTTATTGTTGATTTTTTTTTTTTTCCCTTTAGTATAGAAATGTCATCTTCCTTTTCTGTGGGAAATTAATTTGTGCAGGAGCGGGCTGCTACTGTAAAAGATCTAGATGTTGCTGTCCTCAGGCTCACCTTGTGCTCCTCCCAAACTAATTCAATATATAAAATAACATTCAAAGGATTGAATACTGGCACAGCTCAAATCAAGATAGAGAATCAAATCTCAGTCACTTCTTAGTGGTTCTGAGCTTTGTATAGAGCTGTAATGTCATTGTGTTTTGCTTTTTAATTGAGGCTTGAGAGCAGTTACCTGAGATTGCTTTATGCTTTAGAACAACAGAGCATTTTCATGTAGTAGAGAATACATTTGAAGACTTTTTTTTTTTTTTTCAGCTGATTGCTGTCTATCATTTAATATTTTGCCGGAGTTCTAATTCACCTTTTGCAGACACTCCTCCTCGGGAATATTAATGTGAAGTAATGTTATGTGGCTGATGTGCTGCATTAAGGAAAATATCTTCAATAAAGGCTTTTAAATCTTCTTAAAACTCAGATTCTAACAGCATATTTCATGTACATGGATCAAAATTTATTGCTTATGTGCTGCCATTTAAATTAATGAGGTTTTGGTAATGGTGAACTTAGTTCACCCCAATTAAAAAGTAGTTTATCCAGCAGATGCAAAAACAGCTTTTGGGGCTGGCTTACATGTGGGAATCATGATTTCAGTTTCTTATTCTTGCTTCTTGTTTTCCACAGGGGATCTGCTCTGGTTTCTTTTATTTAAGGAAGAAAACTCAAAATATGCAATATTTTTAACGCTTTTTATAGTACAGAAGTTTGTCACCTGCAAACATTTTTAGCCAAAATACTAACATTTAGAGGATGTGCCTTAGTGTCCTGAATCCTAAAAACAATTGAGGCTTGTACACAGATGTGTAGAGGCTATTTAAGAAATTATTTTTTATGAGAAAGCTTGTTATAATAATAAATGGTGGTGTTGAGGTGATATACTTTTTTTTTTTTTTCCCCCTTGGATAAAGCTGTTGAAAGAATTAACTTTGCTGGGATATTCTTTGCTGAATGTGTTTGAATATACATGTTTGTAAAGGGCGTACTGGTTGCCATGCTATTAATTAATAGGATCGAACACTTTTACAGTTGCCTTAGGAAAATTTTTTAAAACTTTACCAAATATATACCATCAATATACAGTGCCATAATTGTAATAACGAACTGGCCAGTCATTCATAATGTTCCTGGAGTGAAAATACTACAGTAATACTATGATTCAGTTTATCCTACTTGAACTAAAAGGATTTATTTCAAGGAGGGAAATGAAGAACAGAATTTATTTTTTTTTAATAGTGAAAGTACGTCCCAGTGACTGTGCCTGTGACAGCCTCTTGTGTCTCTGGTCAGGCTGCAAGTGATTTTGAATTGCTTGAGGCAGGAACTCATCCAGATCCAAAACAGCGCGTGTGAAATCACTCATCAGGGTATGAGGCAGAATGTGCTTTCCCGTATCTCCATAAATGATGCATAAGGTGTGCAGTGAAGCAGCGCCTAGGATTTGTTATTCCTAATTTTCATTGCACACTCCTAGGAAGTGGTCTTTAAAAATCCTTGGACATCATTTTTCCCCTTCTGTCCTATTCTTAGTATATAATAAATAATTTAGGAAGGGATGCAGACCAGGTAACTACTAAAATGTACTGTAAATGAGGCAGGTAACATATATCACCACTTCTATGAAGTAATGTGCAATCTAATTACTAACTAAAAAGCAACACACTATCATAATCTCATTCATTATCATATTACCATACTATAATTGATAATGATAAAATTATTTTAGCAACAACATTTAAAAATGTTTACAATAGTTCAGTAGGTTGCAGAGCTTCCTGCAAATACAGCTGGATGTAAATTAAACCATTAAGAAGTTTGAACATTAGGCTGGTCCCTGAGTTCTGGGGTGCAATCATTTGATATTTTCACATATTTGTTCATCTGTTGCATATGGCGTATTTTAAGGTAAAACCTAATCAAATGGGCACAGTACTTTCTGCTTATAGCAAGCACGTGGCAGATCAGCAGTGTGGTGATACCTCTGGGTTACAGCTACTAGTAATAGATGACTTTGGGCAGTTTCTATTTGTGATCAAAAGGCTTGCTTTGAAAGGCTGGAAGTTGGTTAGAACCCTAGGTTTTTCAGGACAAAAAGAACAAATGTGTTAAATGTAAGGACAGGGGTCTCCTTAAGTAGTTCTACATTTGAGACTGATGCTTTGCAGAAAGAACTGCAGTCTGACGGGCATGCTGGGTTTTTCTTTGGTTTGGGGGGATTTTTGGTAGAAGAAATTTGGTTTCTCAGAGGTAAGAAATGAAATGGTACGTGCTTTCTGGGGAAAAACTAACAGGATGTCCTGTTCCTTGTGTGCTGTTCATAGGTTTTTTAATTTCATTGATATTTTCCTGAAATACGGGATCACCTTACTTGGGATTAATTTGGGATATTGCCTGGTCCATGCGAAGTTTACTTTGTTTCAACACTTCTTGAAGCTGGGCTGTTCACTGCCTTCTGGGGACCAATTACCGGAGTTCGTAAGTTACACAACTAAAGTGCAGGCACAGTACAAGGAATGGCTGCCTTATCTGCTCTTGGCTGGTTTTGATCCGGTGAATTTAATGCACAGATACTGGTAAGCAGATAATGTTATCTTGTTTACTTAAATATTGTATGCTAATCTGCAAAGCTGTTGCCCATGTTACTTAAGGCGTGCTTTCAGAGGATAGTACTTGATAATCAGTTGCCATGATCAGGAATGGTGAGGCTTAGGGAAAGTCTGAAATAAATAATTCATGGGTAACGGCTGGATTCAGTAAAACAAATTTCTCTTGGGAAGAAAGCCAGAATGGAGATTGTTTTATCACTACCCTGGAAAAATGCATCGTTTTGCAATTTTTATATCTAACATCTCTTCTTGGCCCCCAAATTTAGTTACAAATTGCATATGTATGTATAATGTGGTACTAGTAAGAAGATTTTCAAATACCGAGAAAGAGGGCAGGAGGGATGGGAAACAAATGTAAGGTGAAGCTGGGCCAAGGCTAGGAGGAGAGGAAATAGATGCAGTTAGAGATTGTGTTAAACAAAATAATGTGGCCAAAATTCCAGTCTGTGTTGTGGTTTTTTTGTGTGGGTTTTTTTTTTAAGTTCTTCCACTTACAATAACTGGTTGGTCATGTTTTATATTTAATTCTGTATGCCTAATTAAACTTATATTTAAAATTATGAGGTATTTGTATTTTCTTTGGGTTTTTTTCTTGTCTGTGAAGAGGACACTTAGACTTTACTACCATGTGTCTCAGCTGTTATCATGTGAGCTGTATAAACTCATTACATGCGTTACGTAACTGGATGAAAGGAGCAGGACTTTAAGTTTTACTTAAATATTGATTTATGTTTCAGATACTGTTAAGCTATCGTGGTTAAGATATCTTCAGTAGTTTTAAATGCATTCTTTTATGACTTTGTGAGATTCTGTTATCATTAGCATCCATGGCTTTCTGAACAGTAACGAGAGGAGCATATATAAAGCATGGTATATCTGTGCTTCTGTAGACCCTATTTATTCATAGAAGACTAAGTGAGTGCAAAAGTAAACACACTACAAGATTGCAATTCAGTGAGTAAACAGATCTCACTGTCCATGTATATCATATATGATACTTTTTGATATTTTCTAATGTAATCCACAAGTACTTTTATACCAATTACTTCCTTTGTTTAAATATCCACTTTTAAAAATAATGCTTATCGTGTCATAATCTATAAAACGAATGTTTTTATAAGTTTAACTTCAATATTAACTATTCCATTCTGGAAGATAACAGGAAGATTAGTAGACAGCAAATGGGACTTACGCATATGGTTTGTTAACTGTCTCTGGCTCCTTATGCAAAACAACTGTGTAATCAATCATAAGCTGGTCAGTCTAGAGCACCAACAATTTTAATTACCAGTGGAAAAAGTAAAATCACCATTATCTTAAAGAAAGGTAGGCAATCAGATCTCTCTCCTGTATGTTTTTTGGTGAATGTGTGAAAGTTAAGTCAAATATGAAAAATTAAGTAATAAAAAATAGAAAGGACATAAAATAATTCTGACATGAATCTCTTGTAAAAAGCAAGTGTATTAAAAATTTTAGTCTGGTATTTTTGTGTATTTAGAGCATTTAGATTTCCATTCAGATGAAAATTCAGGATTGTGTACATCTAGCCAAGAAGCTGTTCTGTGAAATTGCATGGCTCTTCATCATGTGTAATACTAAAACAGTTGGTTTACCTGCCGTTACTTAAACCTCCTTATACACTTTATTCAATTGAGCTATTGTTAAAAATTCTTCACACATGCTAAAGATTGAAAATATAAATCATACTGATTTCTGAATACATATAAATGTGATCTCTGGTAGAAGGAGAGTTTGAAACACTTGCACATTTTGAGGGTCTTTTTTTTTGGTGTTGTTTTAATAAATAAGTAGCTGAATATATGTGCATTTTTTCCCCCAAAGTGATGGTAATGCTTATAATGCTCTGGTGCCTTGACCCCTTATTAAAATTTAGGTGGAAACAGAATAAGAAATTAGTGGAGATGAGAATGCTGCCTATTACTGAGGCATTTAAATTTCAGAGCAGATATTTTTCTCTTGCAGTTTAACTTACTTTTAAGAAGGAATGGAGGAAGATAAAATTACATTAATAAAGTCTTGTCCTGTCAAAATTACTTTGTATTTCTCTTTAATGGTTTTCTGTTTCTGGGCTTAGGATGTAGGTTGTTAAGGATTTGTTAGAAAATAGTGAAGCTTTCTATGAGTTGTTTCCATTATTATATTTATGCTGTTGTGTAAAATGATATTTTATGGGAGTTTTCATTATGCAGGATTTTCTCTGTGAGCAGCAATGCCTTTAATTTCACCCTGGAGTTCACGAACTGGAAGAGACTTCCTCCAGCTGTAGAGCAAGACCTTTCGGACTGCAAAGAGAAGTTCACTTGGACGCCCAAGAGCCATTTTGGTAAGCAATACAGTTAGGAAAAAAAGTCTCCGTGTATGCCAGCTTCCAGGTTGTAAGTGGGGAAACAGCTCTGTGTGCTAATGCACGATGGCAAAGAAGGTTTAATAGTCAATAGACATTACTTGTCCAGAAACTGGGGAGGAGAAATAGTTGTTACCCTAAAAAAACAAACATGCAAAAAATATTTGAATGAATTTTACTCATTACATTGATCAATTTAGAGTTAGCATGCTTCAAGTAGGTATTCTCAGTTTAGGCTATCTTGTCCACTTCAAATTAATGCATGTGCTATGAAATATGGGTAGTGACTGTAAATTAGTATTGCACCTTCCTGAAATGATTTGTTCAGCCTCTTGGAAGATTTAAGGTAAGGTGATCAATATTAATTAGTTAAGTTTTCTGGACAATACCTCACTGCGTTGTTTTTGTTCTTGTTTTTTTTTCACTTTGATTTGTATTTCCAGTGAAGTGTCTATCCTGTTCTGTAAGCATTTGACAGTAATTAAAATACAAACGATATAAAACATCATATTAAATATCTACAAACCTAGCTGTTCATTGTCATTCCTGTAATCAAAATATGGTCTGCCAAAAAGATTCAATAATTGTCCAATGCTCGCTGCATTCACCCTTTAGAAAAGCAGCTTTAACATACAGGTTATGCTCTGTGACCTATGCATTATGTTATTGAAAAATTGTGCTCAGGTGCCTTTGTTAATGATGCATTTAAAAGCAAATTCTTCTATAAAAGGGTCTGTAATAATTTTTAAAATCTCTAAGTGATAATGTTATTAAACAATAATTCCTTTGGAATATTTTAAGATAATTAGGATATCTTTTTGGAGTTTAAAAAAAAAGGGGGGGTTGTTTGGGGAAATTTAGATTAAGTTCTTTCTTTGTTGCCTTTGCTATTAGTAAATATATTTGTGTTGTAATAGTATCCAGTAACTAAAGCGGAAGAGAGAAAGCAGGGGGCGAATTTTGGAAGTTCTCACTTTTTCATTCTTTCAGACAAGAGCAGTCAGGGCAAGGGGGCCAGCTGCTGTGCTGAGAGACAAGATTCCCAGCTTGAGAAGTACCAGCCACTCAAACTGAGAGTCAGTCAGTCATATCGCTGAGCCTAGCAAATTAAAAATGAAGGGTTCATGCAGAAAAGTTCAAGAACAGGGGTTCACATCTCTAGCTGAAGGCTTGCAAAATGTATGGTCCGGTGGAGTTACACATCTGCCATACTTACCCTTCTATAGTAGAGAACTTACTGCAGTTAATATTACAGATTCCTTGTGAATAAAATCAATGGAGAAGCCACTCTAGGAGAGTTTGGAGGCGCTAGAGTTCTGTATCAGGATAAGTTGATCTAGAATGTGAAAGTTTGTTTGAGTGAATGCACATTTACAGACAGGTTTGTGTATCTTTTGGCACAGTGTTTGTCCTAAGTTATTTAGCAACATGTTAGAACATTTGCGTCCTGTGCCGAGTCATGCTACCATTTAATACTTATCCTGTAAGTGTTTTCCCTTATGTTATTATGTCACTTGATTTACTTCTAGACTTAATTTTTCATTTCTTTTAAGGTGGCACGGCCCTCTCTGTCCCTAAGAAGGTAGCTGTTCTAGGCTGGTTAGATGAAACTTTCTGATTAAGGACAAAATGATTCTTTGGTATTTTGTTTCTGGAAGTTTAAGGTAACTTTTCTAGCTTCAATAGGGAAATTCCAAAAATGTTGATTCTAGCAGGCAACCACTCTTCACTATCAAGAATTCTGTCTCGTTATCTGCCAGAGACTGAGGGGGCTTCAGATGGGATCCAGCTAAACCAGGTAACTGTAGGCAAGTGATGTAATCCCATGGTGTCCTGTTCATTATTTGACTGGTGTTTTAATTTTTCAGCCTCCATTCCTTCCCTGTCACATCTTTGTCGTCTTGAGATCCGGTCCATTTTAACAAGTGACCGGCTGCGATCGGACCGATTTATCCGGGAATTGCCATTGCCAGCTTGTCTCCAGGACTACCTACTCTACTTAGATGTACTGCGAGTCTATGATATCCCAGAAGCAGAGGATTATCTGGCACAGAGAGAGGAGGGAGCTCCCTCCACCAGTCATCTGTAACGCTGGTGCTAGGTGATGGTGCTGCCAGTGACTGAACTCTGCAGCTGCAGATTTTGTAATGGTACTTGTAATGGTACACTGTAATGGTAATTAGCAGACACTGGAGAAGAACTACTGTAAATAGTCTTTTCAAGCTGTAGTTTTGTACTATATCTAGAAGTTTGTTAGAAGTTCTATGATTTACTTGTTTAAAAAGTCTGTTGCAGCTTTCTAAGTCTGTGAACACTTCCTGGCTTTTGAAAGGAAAAATTTAACTCTTACGGAGTAAAATTAGCTTGTTCAATGAACATAGCTCATGTAGGGGTCGAAATCTATTTGGTCAGACTCTGTCAGTAGATGCTTTATTCTAAGTACTGCATATACCAAATGAAATTATGTGAGAGTCGAGGAACATGATATTGTAGTGTTGTTATGAATTTATGTGTTGGGGAGTGATCTAGCTGAAACAGAGATAGAAAAATAATAAAAGAAATGAAATTGCTGAAGAAACAGTAATTTTCTTTTTTTTTTTTTCCTTCCCTTGGTCATCTATTATTTGGCAGAACGTTGGAGTGGGAGGCTGGCTCAGAGCCTGCCCCCAGTCCCTCCCCTTGGGTAGCCCGCGTGCCAGGTGTGAAATGTCCCCACAAGCACAGCAACCCGACACAGCTGTACAAAAATCTCTCCTTTAATGAAGTGAAAAAGCAACGGCCCTCTCCACAGGATAGGTGACAGGGCTGGGCCAGGGACATCTCGATGGAAGACAGCTGCATTCCTCCCGCTGGGAAAGCATTCGTCCTGCAGAGGTGAAGCCAGCGCTGCTGGGCTCACTGGTAGTAGATGCTGAAGGCATGGAGGATGTACAGGAAAGTCGTGATGAAGGCAAAGAACTGCACGAGAGGAAGAAGAGCAAAAGCTGGGGTCAGCTGGTAGAATCTAACCCCATCTCCTCTTGGTGCTCTTGACCTGTGGAAACCTCCCAGCCTAGACCTCTCTCCAATCTCAAAGAGGAGGCAAAGCCTCTTGCATTGCCCAGGCAGCCACGCAAGGCTGTCCATGAGCTACTGAACCCTGAGAAGCCCATGCTGGCTGCACAATGCAACAGAGACGAGGAGCTGAAGCTCTGACCAGTGTGATGCTGCTGGGCTTGGGATGGCTCTGCTGTGGCTTTAATATTCACTCCTGTGTCTCCCCGAGGAGAACTGCGGGCGCTCTGGCCTGCTGGGTTTTCTGGACCGACTCACCGATGCGGCACTGTTGAGCTGGTAGTAAAGTGGCGAGTTGGGGTGGTACTCAGAGTTGATGGTCGCGTTGGCTTGCAAAACAGCAGCGCTCATGTACAGAATGGCCGTGGTGCCGTGGTACAAACTGTCCTGCAGAACAAGGGAGCAGCGAGGATCAAAGCCTGCCCGGGACTGTCCTTCTCTGATTCACCCTGAGGATGAGGTCCATCCTCTGCACATGCAAGTGCTCGAACGGGGGACGCTCACCCGGACAGGGACTGGGACCAAACCCTCGTACCATGCCAAACCCTCCCCTGTTGCCATGCAGCACCCATGGCATAGCACAGCTTCTCTCAGCATTTCCAATCAAGGCAAAAGGAGGAAAGGGCCAGTTGTTTGCAGAAGGACTGGCAGCTGGCCAGCTAACCTGTCACCAGCCACAGTGGTCTTGTGCCCGTGCCAACATCTGCCAGTGTCCCAGCCCCTCCTTACCAGTACTTTCCAGTTCTCGCTGTTTTTGTGAAAGCCGAAGATGTAACTTAAGAGGAGCAGCAGGGAGATGAGGCAGGAGCTGAGGGACACGTACATCACCCATCCCTGCAGCAGTGGTAAGGCGACGGAGGTAGCAGCAACGAGGATCCACACCCAGGTCCCACAGAGCTGCCAGGAACAAAGACAGGTGCCTCCTATGAGAGCGGGATTGGGAAAGCCCCTTCGCCTCCCGAAGTCCCTCCTCGCCTCTCTCCCGGGCTGGCCCCAGTGGCCATGGGAAGCCCTGCGTCTTCAGGCAGCGTGGACCAGCCTGCTGGAGCATCCTGGCACAACAGCAGCACCGCAAGCTGGCACGAGTTTCCCTGAATGCTCTTAGGAAATACTTCAAAACGTTTCTTACAAAAGGGGAAAGTTTGCTGCTGTGTTCAACGCAAGGAAACCTCTCACCCTGAGGGCTTTGGCGGTGAAGCCAGAAAATATGCTTTTATCTGGGAAGGGTGAACGGCTGCGTTGGCCCAGCCCTGCCTGCTCGTTAATCTCCTGGGCTTGAAATCAGGGCACAAGAAAGTGTCCTCCTGACTCCACACACCAGCCCAGAGTGAGTCACTTGCTCTTGGTCCACCTGAAATATTTACAGTGCCCAAATTGCATGTTATGTGGATAAGCTCACGCTGCCCTGTGCCACTCCAGCTCTGGTGGATGAACGTCCTCCAGGTTTGTAGTGGGGAGCTGAGCCTGCCGGCACAGGAAGCACAGGGCAAAGCCTAGCTGCAGTGATTGCACTCGAGGAGCGGGGGTCATGTGGGTCACCGGCGCTGTGTCATGTGTCAAAGTACACCAGTGGTTATCTCAGCCAGTCCCACCGGGTGCCCTCTGGACCCAGAAGCAATTGAAAGATTCATGGAATGTCGCAGATTACAAGATACCCAATTGCCTTCAAGCCCTCGGAAAGACTTAATACAGTCAACGAAATTCCCTTCATTTTCAAGCAATTTCTATGTGAAAACTAGAGCTACTCTTGCCCCAGAGCCGCTGGCGGCTCTTCAGCTTCTCCCAGCCCTATGGCAGCCAGCAACCCCTGCGTGGGCTCTGGGATGGCACTGGAATCTATCTTGTCCTCAAGCTGTTCCAAAAAATTACATCACGAGGACCACCTCTGTGCATTCAGTATAAGCTAAAAGAAAAGATGTTATTTTCCATTAACGCTGTCTTCAGGATCAATTTGGAGGCTGCTCCCTGATTTTTAGATTCGCTAGAACCATTAGTGGGGTGCTGTAACGCAGCTAAGCCAGGCATACTCACTATCTCTGGTAGGATGAACGCATAGGGGATGGTTTTGAAGACGG
The DNA here is from genome assembly GCA_008711295.1 of Anarhynchus alexandrinus. Taxonomy (NCBI): domain Eukaryota; kingdom Metazoa; phylum Chordata; class Aves; order Charadriiformes; family Charadriidae; genus Anarhynchus; species Anarhynchus alexandrinus. The sequence continues at coordinate 608,732 of VUYV01000016.1, read as the reverse complement.
CAGGTCCGGAGGGCAAGGCAGGCTGCGTTGGGGCCGCAGGGATACCCGCTGAGGCCATCTCTTCTCAGCTGACGCTGTGACTGCTCCGGCTCGGCTCCGCTCACATTTGCCTGCACCGCTCCTGTGCGGGGTTTTAACTGACACACCCGCAGGGACGTAATCACAGAAACCAGCCCAGGCTGGCACCACGCCGCTTCCTCCAGCTGAAGGAGCCCTCAGCAGCCCTCTGGTTATTGCGGCTGGCTTCACACACCCTGCTGCCAACACTGGGATGGGAGAGCAAAGGACCCTGGCCCCACCACTGGCACACAATCAACTCAAGGTCTTTAACGAGAGTGAAAAGAAAAAAAATCCTACACTACACCGGGGCAGAAATGTTTCCTGCAATCAGTTTTTGTCTTTGGCACTCTTTCAAGCCTGAAATATTTTCACTTCCACTGTTGTTGCCTCCTCCCCTTTCTGTTCACGTTTCTGCTCTGTGTTCATGTCAGATTGCCCCGCACCCACTGGGCGCATCCAGCTTTCAAAAACTTGTAGCCAAACATTTTTTTACAGACAACACACTGGTAAAAGACAGGAGGGTTTGCCTGTGTGCTCCTAAGTGCCCAGAAAGGTCTGAGGACAGCTACTGAGACAGCTTTAATTTTTACCTCCTGGGATACGTGCTTTGGGTTTGACAAGCACATGCTGTTTTTTCCAGCGGACTCTGCCTCACCACGTAACTCACCAATAATTGGTGGGATGAAAGGCCTTATGGCCTAGTGAAGTCATTCTGTCTTCTCTAACTCAGGCAATACTCTGCAGCAGGAGGAAGAAAATATCCTAGTAAAATATCTTATCTCTCTGTTAGGAGAGCCAAGTGATGCCCTAGGAATTTGGCTTCTATGCCAAGCTCTTGTGCAATACAGAGCAAGGATCAAATCCATGACGTTTCTCATTGTCTGAACCCCTCCTAGGCTCGGGGGGAAGTACTTTGTGGCATTTCTGGAGGCTCCAGTTTACAAATGCTGTCACTGGGAGCTGGCTCCAGGTAGTGTGCTGTAGTCGTTGAAAGATCTTGTTTTAAAACATTTCACGCCAGACAAAACTAGTGCCTGGCTTGGACTGAAATCCACCTGTGTGGTGCCCACCTACCTTGCCAGGCATGATGGCAACGTACCCATCACCATGCAGAAAGCATCCAGAGACTCCAGTGCAAAAGAGAAATCAGATTAATAACTTCCCACTGGGAGCAGGCAGCACTTATGGCCTGTGGTTACAAACTGCTCAGGGAAAAGAAGTCTTTAACATCCTGGTCCACCTGAGGGATCAGCTCATTAGCTTGCCTTAAAAAGTCAGCACAGGGGGAGCTACCGTATGGCGTGGCCATGCACAGGGGAAAACACGACATGCCCTGAATTCTCACAAGCTTTTATTTGTATTAGGTGGGTCAAGCACATTCCTGTGAATAACCCAACCTTTTCCTGAGTGGGAAAGAAAAACAGTAAACCAGTCTAAAGACAGAGCAACCTGCTGTCCACTGATTGGACTAGGGATGATTCTTTTTTCCTAACCTGGCTGACCTTGCTCAGCAGCATTCTTAAAGATCATTGCTATTTTCCTTGCCTGTTACCAGTCTACTGGGGTACTGTGACAAAGAATCTTTTGTTCACCCTGTTTAAAACAAAACTGGAAATTAATTGGAAACTGCATGAGATGAGAAAAGTGCTTCCTCAGCATTTGCTCAGCTTAGGCAAAATATGGTACTCAACGTGGTTACAACAGGTAGATGTAGCAACAGACAACCACAGCTTTGTCTAACGTTGCAAAGAGGAAAATTTAAAATGTAATTTCCATTAGTTAAACTGATAAAATAATTTTAATCTCTCAAAATGTTAAGTATGTTAATATTCATTACAATTCAGATAGTACCCATAGTTTCTTTTTTGTAAGAATTTATTTATATTGTTACTCCATTCCTACATAGCCTGAATTGCTCGTCTGTAATCCATTCATACTCCAGGACTGTTTTCCCTCGCTTCTCCTAAGAAATCGTAAGCCAGCTCTGAGATATCAAAGGCTTTGTGAGTGTTTTCTGACGACAGCAGATACTGAAGTGCACCATCATTCTCTCGGCTCTTTTTCAAAAAGTCAGCAATCACCTTCCAGCGAGATGCTTCAGACTCTTCCTCAGCCCACTTGTAGTCAGGGAGGAAAGTGGACTGAAGGAGAGGGAAGACAGAGTCATGGTACACCAGGATAAACAGAGACTTCAGAAATTCTCGATCTCTCTGCAGAGAAAAGTATTTGAAAATACTTCAGTGCAAATACACGGTGTTGCCAAGCACTTCTACAGAAGTATTGCACACAAGAAAAAAGAAAAAAAAAAAGAAACCAAACAAGAAAACCTTCAACTAACCCCCAGTTCCCAGGATAACAATGGGAAGAGATTTGACAACCCTCTGCTCATGGGATGTTTATATTTCTTCCTAAAAATGCCAGTGTGACAACCATTCCCCCAGCCTCTGCAGGTACAGACTGTTAGCCATGGCTGCCAGGGAAGTGCCACATCCTCCCCGCCTTGGAAGCCCAAACTCTGCTCATTTCTCTACTGCCCTAGGCGGAGAGTTGCAACAATCCCACGCTCCTCACAGCATGTGGCTCTTAGCAGGAGGTAAGGCCACGCCGTAAGCACTGTTAGTTCACACACTGACAGGACATTCTGTGTGTGGTGAGAATTATATCCTCCCCCTGTAAAGACCAGTTTGCAAATCCCAGAGACTAAGAATGAGACTGGTATAATTATCAAACACAGAGATCCCGACCGCTTTAACTAGACAAGATTTGTGTGCCTCATTTTCCACACGCACACTAGAAAAACCCCTTCGTGCAAGGAAACACGGAGAGTGCTGCCTCCTGGAAAACTTGATGACCACCGAGACTCTTCCAGAAATGTTCCCAAAACACGAGTGCTATGACTGGCATTGAACAGTTCACGTCTCAGCAGGAGATTTAGCGGCTAAGCATCGTATAACCACGCAAGGAGGAGTAAGAATTCGCTAGGCAGCAATCCTGCCATGGGAGTGGCACATGACAAAAATCAGGTAAAACTGGATAGTTCTGGGATACTGAGGAGTTACTAATTCTTTGAGCAGATCAGCTTTCATTTTAGATGAATGGCCTTGAAAGAGCGATTCTGACTCAACAGCATTTTGTTTTCTTTGCGTAAATGGGGAGATGTCATGTATTTATTCAGCAGCGTGCACAATGAATGAAATATCCTGCTGCTGCTCCCAAGTGAAGTGTCTTGGATCAAGAGCCAATGCCTTTCTCATTCAGTTACCTACAGGTTCTCTTTATCCAGAGGATAGGAGGTAGGACAAGGTACCGGTAAGCCTGGTGACATGGCCAATTCGTTTCTTCTCCAGCTGTCTACATGCCAAAATGGGAGATCACAGCTGTCTGAGGTAGGAAGATTTGCAGAATTTGGGGGGCTTTTGCCAGGCAGACTGTGGGAGGACTGGAGCTCAGAGGTTGGAGGAGGAAAGAGTATTTTGTGAACATTCACAGCCCCTTTTGTACCAGTGGAAAGCTTTTACCAGTCAAGTATTGGAAGCACATCATGAAAGGGAGCCACACTATGGGTATGAGCCTGTAATAGCTTCCCCACTAACAGCCATCTACAAACACTGACACAAAAAGTTACAAGTTAATTTCATATTCCTTCTTCTCCTAGTTTACTGTTACACGTGTGGGTAAGAAGTGTTAAGAACTGCATTTAGTGTATCTACATTTTCTAAATACGTGTATGGTGAGAGGGAAAACTACCTACCAATAACACTGACAGAAAGCTTCGAGTTCGAATTAGACTGAATATATGTGAAAGAAAAATGTGTAATTTATTACCTTCTCAGATCTCTTCAACGTTCTTTCTCTATCTGCCCAAGCGCTCTAAAATGAAACAAAATGTAAAATCAGACTGAGACTGTGAAGATCTAAAGCGGTGAAAAGCTGGACACGAGCCAGCAATGTGCGCTCGCAGTCCAGAAGGCCAACTGTATCCTGGGCTGCATCAAAAGAAGCATGCCCAGCAGGTCGAGGGAGGCGATTCTGCCCCTCTACTCTGTTCTGGTGAGACCCCACCTGGAGTACCGCATCCAGTTCTGGGGCCCTCAGCACAGGAAAGACACAGACCTGTTGGAGCAGGTCCAGAGGAGGGCCATAAAATGATCAGAGGGCTGGAGCACCTCTGCTGTGAGGACAGGCTGAGAGACTTGGGGTTGTTCAGCCTGGAGAAGACTCCAGGAAAACCTTAGTTTGGCCTTTCAGTACTTAAAGGAGGCCTACAGGAAAGATGGGGACACACCTTTTAGCAGGACCTGTTGTGATAGGACAAGGGCTAATGGCTTTAAACTAAAAGAGCGAAGATTTAGACTAGATAGAAGGAAGAATTTTTTTACACTGAGGGTGGTGAAACAGTGGAACAGGTTGCCCAGAGAGGTAGCAGATGTCCCATCCCTGGAAACATTCAAGGTCAGGCTGGAGGGGGCTGTGAGCAACCTGATCTATTTGGAGATGTCCCTGCTCATTGCAGGGGGGCTGGACTAGATGGCCTTTAAAGGTCTCTTCCAACCCAAACTATTCTATGACTCTATAATTGCATTTTTAGTTGCAAAAATTTCTCTCGCTGAACTCCCACAGTAATTTAAGCTCCTGTTGCAGTCCCACTTTCCTCATGCTCCCCATTCCTCCCTTGTGCCAGTTTAGTTGATTTAAGCAAACAGCCGTTCCACTAAGTTTTACAGATGTGAGGATTTGGAGACTTGCAGTTATCAGAGCCATATAAATGAAATCAAGGGGATCCACTTTTCAGAAATAAAAAAAAAAAATCACAACCGAACCCTACAAGCATGGAGAAATACAGCCTAACCCCCAAGGCTCACAACTTCTAACAGTAGTGTCCTTCAGGCAGAAATAACTCAGCTGTTGTTGTCTGGTACTAGGACACCTGCGAGGGACTGCAGTGTAAATACGGCGAGCACTGTCCTGCCAGTCAGAAACTAAGTCAGCTCCTCCCTGTCACAAAAGCAGCACCATCCTAGAAGCCAGACAAAGCTTCAGACAGCTAATCCACCTGAGCACTCTCTTGCTGCAGCTACATGGCTAGCAGTGCTCACGCTAGCCCATTTATGTCTTTGCATCCTGCCTGCGTGTACTCAAGTGTTCTCTTGCAATTTTGAAGGCACTTAGACACAGAGATCTGCATGTACTTCAAACAGTTGTAACTTTTCTGTTGTTTGACTTTTCCATTTATCTTTTCACAGGATAAAAAAAAGCTCAAATTTTGCAAACTATCTGGAAATCCTGACACATCAGATGGACTGAATACGATGTAGATAACATACCCGAAGTGCATCCATCAGGTCTGGTTGATCCATGAGTTGAGGGAAAGTTGCTAAAATAGGATTACAGATTAAATCTGGAACAGAAAACAAACACATTCCAGGCTAAGGAAGAAAGAGGATGGTTTTCAAGGTATCAACACATCAAGGTATTTAACACATCCCCTCCCATCAGAATATTTCAAAGGGAAAATTAGCCATAATAGTACTCCAGAGCACCAGCGAAGGTCAAAGAGCTAACTGCTGCATTCTCTGACAACAGCAAACTCTCAGTGGCTGAGAAACAGTTAACCTGAGAGGAGAGACAGACAAAAACCGATTGCTGGTTTATTAGGAGAAGCCAGCAAGCACGAGACCTTACTAATTTAACCTAAGGGTAGATTGAGGTGTTTTTCCTGATTTCTGCACCTGTCTTTTTTTATAAACATCTGAAATTGTGCTGCCTGATTTGGATGTTATGTATAAACACGCTTTCACATTACCTTAATCTGGTTTGTGTTGTTGTGTGTGATTTTAAGATAGCAGGGCAAGTGGCAGGAATCAAAGCTCTTTGTTACAAAGCACAGCAAATCTTGAGCCCCAGAAGCCCAGGGGTCCTGTCATTATTTTAGTTAATGAGATTGTGGATAAGATTACAAGAGCGCTACAAGTGACAAATAGAGGAATTTTGGTTGAAATGTTTTCTTTCTCTTGTGATTTTAAATATTTAATGTATACTGTTGTTTCCTCATGTTAAAGTTGATGGAAAGTTTAGTAAACACTAACTATTTACTAATAAGAAAACATTTAAGGGAAGCAAGCCAGAACTGATTATTTTTGTGAAATATAACAGCCATTTTAAGGTGCCTATTTCTAAAGTGATAGTTGATTTTGAAATAAGAAAGATCTTCTTTTGTTACACTAGAAAACAAGTAGAAAATGGCTACCAGAACAACTTCTGAAATGCTGGAGTAAAGACTAAATCATTCCAAATGAAGTCTGAATCCAAATGGATGCAGTTTAACTCCAGGAGAGGTCATCAGCCTGATCTATTGTCCTACGTTGTAAAGATGAAATCAAGTAAGTATGGCAGTTCTCAACTGTCCTTTAAAAACTAAACATTTTCAGTTCCTCTGTGATGTTTATTAAAGAAAGCATTAATTTATGGAAGGGTCTGACTTTCAGATACTGAAATCAGTATACTCAGAATGTATATTAAAGTTCAAGAAAATCAGGAAAGGAATTACATTCTGAGTACCTTTGAAAGAGGAACCTGTAATTCAGATGCCTAAGTATGGCTAAAGATTGTTAAGTTAAAAATGTTAGTAAGTGCACAAGCAAATTTATTTGCCATAGGAACAGATGATAGATAATTCAGTCTGGAGAAGAGATGGGAGAAAATACAAGAAAATCACTTCACAGTACCAATATAAATTCAACTGTAGTACAGTTAAGAAATGTCATTTTTCCATATTTCAAATAGATTTTAAAATGGAGAAGACTATAAACTATTATAGTTCTGTTGAAGAAAGATGTGGAAAGAATAAGATTCAGAATTGCAAAATCAGAGCAAGATACTGAGTTCTAAAACGAGAACTCTTCCACTTCTGTCTCTCCCTGCTGCATTAGCCAATAAGTAAATAATAATAAAAAAAAAAATAAAGAGGGTGACTTATCCTCAATGACAAAAACATCTGCCTAATCTCTTCTATAATTCAGAGAACATGCATACACTAGAAATGAATGAGTAAACCTGTGTGTGTGTCTAATCTCTCATTGCATGGGAGGTGAAAACAAAACATTTATCTTCCAAATAATCCCTTAGCTTTATTTGCTTTTAATTTATTTAGAAAGAAGCCTTTACCTATCCACATAGGCTTTTTTTAATGAGAATTTCACTGAAAGCACTTCATTCATACTTCACAGAAAACAAAACTATTCTTGTGGTTTTTGCATTCTGTGATGTGAACTGATGTCAAACATGGCAACACATTAGATGCGAGTTGAAATATTACTAGTTTGAAATGCAAACACACTGAGTGGTGGTATTCACTGCAAGAGGCTGTTCTCTTTTATGAACAGGGAAAACAGCTTTCTATTTGTCCCCACAACACCTACAGATTGAAAATTAAAGCACTGAAATCCTCTACACAGGGAGCATGACCTCCTAGCCTCGCAAGATGGTCAGTCAGTGCCAGCAATACCAGGGAACAAAATTCTACGAGTACCTTGTATCAGTGAGTTGCCCCTGCAGACCCCTGCTTTCTCTTACAAACAGGAGACTCTGGAGAGGGTGATTTTCTTTAGGAACCTGATCTTTCTCCAACACACTCTCCATTATGGAGTTCTTCTCCACAACAGCAATTCTTACCTGTGCTTTGCATGCTTATTCTGTCTTTCAGGAGTGCATCACCAAGTATTTGTCGATAAAATATCAAGAGATGGATGTAGCACATACTGCCAATTAACGTTTCTGGTAGCAAACTATTGGGAAAATAAATAAACAACATGCAGTTGAGATTTTTATTCAAAACTGCTCCTACGAAGTATTGTTCACTAAAACTTGAGGGTAATGACAGCTTCATGGAGATAATTATTAGCTCATTTTGGCATCTCCATGAACCTCTCACAACTTCTGAAGGTGCATATTGATACAGCCACAACAGCCAGACTCCAGCTGTTGCAGCTTTCATCTTATCTAAACTTAAAGACTTTTTGTTTGTTTTCAACAAAATAGCTCTAAGCGTCAAACAGAGAGTGAGTACAATATGCAGGTGATGCAACCCTCAGATTTTTGCATAGCCAGTGTTCCATTGAAGAGGAGCACTTTAGATCTCTGGGACCATTCTGGACTATCTGAAATACTTTTTCATTTTATGGCAGCACAGGCAAATACTTACTTCAGGATGTCTTTTGACTGCGCGCTTAAAGACCTCAGTTTCACTACAAGCACAGGCTGTTTCTTGAGTGTTATAAACTGATGAAAAACACCACTGCCTGCTTTAGAAATAAATACCCGATATGAAATCTGTCATTTTGAAAAAACATTAAGAATCATATTACAAGAATGGACATTTAAATTTGGCAAGAGATGTTTTACTAAAACTGTAATGGTCTAAAAACCAGGAGGAACTGAACATCTGAGAATATATCCACCTATCAGCTATACCAACATTTGGTCTAACATAAGCTATTACCTCTCTCTAGGATGGTGGATTCATAATATGCGTGGAGTAATGTGGAGGTAAGTGCCCAAACCCAAAAGGTAAAGGCCTTCTATAGCTTGCAGCATGTGGCAAATGGATTTTATTACAGCCTCCAGAGGAAAGCCATGGCCACCCTTATTTAAAACACAAGTGGTCTGTTGTCTGAACCAACTCTTAGTGAAGCTTTATTTAGCCCCTCAGGGAAGAACCAGTATAGATGTTCTGTAGCATATTTATGCACGTAAGTTATATGGGATTGATGACATGGGACTTGAACACCTTGGCTTGGGAATTCTTTAGACCAGTGTCACTGCTGAGCCTTGTACCATCACCCCATAGCCAAGAAGTGTTAAGTGCAATTAAATAATTTAATGCATTTATCAGAAATAATCCTCAACCTGCAGACACAGGAAATTACAGAAACGTTAGCACTGGCAGATAGTTCTGAATCCCACCAGCCCTAACAATCAACTCCCTCTTAGGCAAAATGACAGCACACAAAACAAAACCAGGCTGTGGGGACTGCATGCTAATGAGAGCCCTGGCTGAGCACTGCATGTTGTAAAATAGGTACAGCATTTGTTGTATCATTTAATTTATATAATGTTTAGGAGAAACCATACCTCTTCTTGATATCGATGGGTCAACCTCAACGCCTCTCTCATAGGGAGTACCACCATTTAATAGCAGCTCATACATCCTGTGAAAGAAGAGCAGCGTAGTTAAAATAAAAAGATCTAAGGATATGTGAAAACAGTACAACCACTTTCTGAGAAAGAAACCTGCTATCTCAAATAAAAAACAGACATGGTGCTTGATGTTATGACTATTTTATAGGAAATGACTACACCTAATTAAGTAACCAAACCTCAAATGATAATATTGAAACTTGTATTATGTTGGGAAACCAGTTCATTATTTTAAAATAAATTAGCAACATGGATTGTTTTCCACATGACTCCAATATTTTTCTTACATGAAGCTTAACAATTGTTTCACTAAAATGTTTTTGAGGAGTCACCGCTTAGGTAGCAAATTTTAGGTATGGAAGATTTAAAATGAAGAATATAATCCCAGTTCTGTCAAGAGTAAGTCACTGTTGATGCAATCATGCAATTTCACTCTGTAGATACCATGTTTAACTTAATGAAATAGCAAAACTATGTTAGAGATCAGATTTAGAAGAGATTTATAGAACAGCAGAGGTCTCCTGTGGGTATTTTTTTTGCCCCATAATCCAAATATATTCAGAATACACGCGCACACACACACACATATATATGTGTATATAAATATTTGGTGAAAAATAAGTATTGCAAGTCTACAACAAATAATTTCTGTAAATTAACAGAAAGCTTTCCTACATTTAAAATAGAAATATGTACATTTTATTGTTGTTTAAAATTGTTGGACCCATGCACTAATCATAAATCAGCTGCAGAAATATAAGCTTATTCACACTCTCCAAGTGAATGGTAAGAGATTCCTTCACAACAACTCTTACCTGCTTCCAAATTGTAGACACCAATCTCCTAATTTTTATATAAGAAAGGGATATACAGCAAAGCACACACAAAGAAGAGCCAGAATTAAAAAGGACATTGTCACTCCCTATTAACTCAGACACTTCCATAGTTTTAAAATTCCACTGAAGAATATTTTTAAACACATACTAACTTGCAACATTTCAAACCTGAACATTGGGTTCAGGGAACACTTTTCCCACGCAAATTTAGTAGAACATACACTGGGTGTGGAAGCAGGACCACCATTCTCACTGAAAGACCCCATACAACTTGCACATTAGTCTGGATTACACCTGCCCCTATCAGTGTCTAAGTATGAAATATGAACTTTACTCCTAGCCTACAATGTGTACATACATACATATATAAAGAAAGAGAGAGAGAGAAGGAAAACATAAGAAACTTACTTGGAAGGAACAGGCATTCCATCAGAAGTAAAAAGCTTCAGAAATGCCCAGCCACAGCTTAGCTCTCCTCTTTCACCAGTTGACTAGGAAAAAAAAAAAGAGAAACATAAATAACTTGAGCAGCTAAACCAGAATGAGTAACTGAAGCACAAACAATTATTTAGAATAATCACATTAAAATGGTAAAAACCCCAGATATGTGGTAAGCAATCATTGACTATGTCACATTCACAGGTGTCTGAAGATGTTTACCAAACAGTGCACGCAGTTTTGCTGAAGTTGATCATCCATGACCATATTTAAGACATGAGGATTTATAAAGCCAAGAAATACACATTTAATGGAAATCTAAGTATATCAAGCTCCTGAAAAAGAAGAAATGCACAGATACAAAGGTAAAACCCCCCAAACCTGCACTGATGCTCTAAACAGTGCAGAACAGAAAGAAGGAGGGAAAAAAAATATACCCAAAGTATTTACCCATCTGATTCCAGAAACAACTGTTTCCAAGCCAGTGACCCTGTGCATCAGAAGGCTTTATTCATAGTACCAGAGACAGCACCTGGGAAAGGGAGCTGATCCTGCATGCCAGATCATCTGTTTCCAGACTCCAAAAGCACTAATAACAGGTAGGAACTTATAAACACTCCAGCTTTCACTTAAACTTCCTCTGTAAACAGAAGCAGATAACTTTGCATAATCCTGACTACTCCAATTAGCATGAGGAGGGCCATTATACCCCATTGGGTCTCTGTGAACCATCACTTACCAACATGCTGTTCATCACCGGGACTTATACAGTCCAGTTCCCTACAGATGTACACTCTACTTGTCTCCCTCCACAACAGTTCTGCATCCCCACCCCGCTATCAGCATGTCTCTCCTCCACAGCTCCACAGGCCCTGCACTCTTGCACCCTAAACTCATACAGGTCTTAGTGAAAGAGGAAAATACAGCAATACTCCCTTTGCGACTTCTCTAGACATCTTTTCAGAATTCTGTTGCCCACCATTGAATGCCCTGCTTGCTAACCACTGTGGTTACCCCACTTTCCATCTTTCACCCATGATTTACTTGATTGCCAAGATTCACCTAAAGAAGATTGCAACCGTAATGAAAATGCAAGTGTTCAGAAAGAGGCAGCAAGACTTGAGTCAACATCATAGCCAAAATGGCTGAGATCTTTCAGAACAGTGACCTGTTCTGAAAAGCCACTGTATCCTCCAAATATTAGTGTTTCCTATGCTCCTGCATGCATCTGCCTTCTATTACAGTAGTTCCTATGGGCTGTACCACCTATTGCATCACTACCCACTGTACTTTTCAGAAGCATATCCGAGACAGATAGAATATATCTGTATCAATCGCAGCTACAAACCAGTGTCCATACTATTTAAACAGTTAAAATTTTCGTATTATAGCACAGCAGCCTGAAATGAATCACAGACAGAAAAAACAATGTGGGAGTGAAGAGAGAACTGGTCCTCTGCAATCACATAAGATCTTTGGCAGACTAACAGAAACTATTTCAGTGTAAGTTTAGTACATTCATGTCCACTAGTCAGCAAGTCTTTTACTCTCTAAATATAGACTAGAACTAACAGTTCCAAAACCCAACATGTCTCCCCTCCCTCCAAGAAGCCAAAAGGAAGACAATCTTATAAGCTATAAGCTAGAAAAAGTTCAGCTGAATTTCCATTTGGATGTCACAGTTTGCTGCTGGGATACTGGAGCTTAACATCAAATATGGTTCACTTCATAAACCTGTGCTTGGAACGATTTATACTGCAACTTTACACACTCACATTGCGAATATAAGTGATGCCAAGTTCAAATAATATACCGATGTCTGAATACAGAGAGTTGGACCTGACAAAACAGTCACCATCCAGCAAGCTGGGTAAAATGCCCGTTACCTAATACAAAGAGGGGGGAAAAAAAGAAAGTGAATGTACCTTTTTAAAAAAAACTTTGATTTTTAAAGGTCATCAAACACATCACTCATTCACATAAGAACTCAGACCCAATCCCATTGCATATAAAAGAAAACGATGAGTGGAGAACCAATTTCAGTTGAAACCGTGCTTCCCTTATTTTTTATCTTGCCATGAAACACAGCTATGCTACCAAGGTACTTTATTTGTGTGTGATGACAAGCTATTAAAGAACTTCAGATATCAAAAAGTACTTAATTCCCTCCAAGAACACAGCAACAACGGGGTAAAACATGGCAACTGCTGTGAGCGTGGCCATGTACAGCACCTGAAACATAGAAGCAAGTGCTCCTTTTTTAATGAAATCAAAGCAAAAGTGCCCAGTCTCTTCGATTCTCCATGAACACCACGTAGTGTGTGGCTGGTATCAACTTGAAGTTAACCAGCGCCACCGGATGGATCACCAGTCCCTCCCATTACTTTTTCTTCCCCCCAACTCTCTTCTCAAAAGTGTTTTTGCTCAAACACTTGATTTAGTTTGAATTCATACACTTTAGCAAGCCTTTTCTTTTCTGCATGTTCATTTTGATTGCAGTATGTTTTATTTCAACATGAATACCAGATGCAATAGACATCACTAAATAAGAAGCTGTAAATAGATAGTTATTGGCTACGTCACTCCCTGAGCGAGACACCTACCCTTGGAGAAAAGGTCCATGTTTGAGGATTTTTAGGTTGCCACGTAGCTCTCAGTGTGTGAATGTTACTCAGCACCTAAAATATTGTAAGTGGTGAAAAAAACTAAGACAACTTTTTCTGGAAAGCTATGCAGCTTCAAGAAAATACAGTATTATCCCAGATTAATCCAACACTCTGCACACAACAAAGACAAAATTAATGCTTTTTTCAACTTTATCAGATGTTTTCAGTTTAAAGGACTACAGAGGGAGTTTTCTCTGAAGCCACAGAGAACTTTTCAACCATCCTTGCTTCATATACACCAGTAATAGTTCCTTTTCCCCCAAGAGTGATCAGTGCAGCAGGAATAAAACTGCCAGATGGTCAGCATTAAATTCTGTTATAAAAAGCTGCTTTACACGTAGGCACAAAGGAGCACAGAAGATCAACGGCAGGTGAGGAAATCCAAATATGACCCCGACCCAGCTATTCCCAGGCCCATCACAGGAGAGAGGTCAGCCCAGAAAAGACTCCACTCCACAAACATGAAGGAGCAAAGAGGCACAATGGCAGGTGGGGGAACCGAAATTATGGACTCAGAGAAATGGAACTCCCACCCCAGCCCCTCCCAGGGCTGCCCAGGACAGCCATCAGCCCCAGGGGCTGGGTGTGACTCCCATCATGATGAGTCAACAGGAGCGGCTTGCTGGATCACCTTACAGACTGAAAGGGGTTACTGCTCAGGGGTATGAGACGCTGATGTGGAGGGGAAGGGCATTTTGGGACCGCACATGACTTACTATGGGATGTTCAGGGGAGGAACCAAAAGCAGAAAAAGGGAGGGATCAAGGTGCTTTGTGGAGTAACAAGGGTGGGAAAACAGAGGGATAAGTATGCATGTCTGGCCATGCCTGGCACCTGATCAATGCAGTCTGTCCTGTTTTCACATTAAACTCCATTTATAACTTTTTCCAGGTGAACGGGCTCTCCATTCTGCATGCGTGTGTGTACGTCTAGGTGCCAGCAACTAGCCAGCCCACAGGTCACTGGGGGCCTACGTGTCTGTGATGACCAAGTGAGAGAGTGAGGGTACGTACGTCAGTGTGTGATCACAGGAGAATATCAAGTCAGACTAATCGGAGTGTAAGTTAAGTGACTTGGGAGGCAGATTGTTTGTGTGCGTGTGTGTCTCTCTCTCAGCCACACAACTGGAGGAGTTGGCTACCGGAGGGACTAGAGCATGAAAGATCCTGAAAGATCCACACCTCAAGACTTTTTTTGATAGCCAAACAACTTACCCGATTGCCATCGAACAGACAGAGTCGAACATGTCTACTGAGAACCTGTATACTGACTCCTGGGAGAGGAATCATTTTACAGCTACATAAAGTTACAATCAGGGATACTCGAGTTGGTCTAGGACAGATCTGAAATACAGACAAGAGAAGAATGATTACATCTAAAGGCTCCTCCTGCATGTGGTACCAATTGGTACTGAGAGGATCAAGTGTAGTGTTCATTAGACTGGATTCTTCTAACTACAAAGCTTGTGTAGTACTAGCAGCAGCAGCAAAATTTCTTCGTAAGCCTTTAGCTTTCTTCTAAGGAAATTACTACAAATATTTTTGGTGTGACAGATAGAAGGTCCTATCAAAGTTTGAGAAGAAATAAATATTCTAAAAATGGTGCAAATCAAGACATAATCATTAGCCAAAATGAAAGAAGATGAAATTGGTGATTTCATGGTGCCTAGCAGAAGTTCATGGTTGAAAAATTCAGACTAGTCACCCACGCAGATCTGCTTCACCCCAGACAGGGAAAGAATCCACAAACTTAAGATGAAACATGACTTTTGAAAGATACCAAACATAACAATTTGTACCAATTTTTTGCCTATTAGAGAGTAGGATGCAATAACATCTACTGCCTAAGGAGTCTAGATTGACATCAAAATCTACCATCTGTTTCACAGCCATATTTACCCACCAATACAAAATATCAGTAGCAATTCACATCTAGAAATCCTGTCATTTCTCTCAAACCAAAAGCATCATAGCTTTCTTACCAGGAATACTCACAGTGTTTTTTTCAGGGTCCCACACCAAGTCTTTGAAAGCCAACTGTGATGCAGTAAGTTCCGGCTGCAAAAAGTAACTTGCTCGAAACTGATTGCCTACAACAAGAGTAATTTTAAAAATTCTTAAAATTTTTATGATCTTTATTGACACAAAATGAACAACACCCAACATTCAGATGTGGCTAAGGTCCATTCGAATATTTGACTGGTCCAAACAAAACTATGGAGGTATCTTCTACAAGCACCCTTTTAAAAGGGTTCTTGTACTGTTTATAAGTGTTCTGCAGTATTTCATTCCAGAAGCACAGTAATTTAATTAACAAAAAGAGCTATTGACTTGAAACAGCTTTAAACAAAAAGATTAAGAAAATATGAGATGTCTAATATATTCAGTGAAGAGACTCCCAACAGATCTCTGAGAAAAACGGAAGATTAAGAAAATCATCATTTTCTGCAATGTCAACAGGAAGTATCTTCCAAAAAGGAAAATCTTTTAAGTCATTAGGAAATTTGTCATTGCCTTCATGTGGCCAGTATTTCACACAGATAAATTAAAACATAATTGAAAAAGAAAAAAAAAAAGCATTTAATACATTATTTGACAAGTCAAATATAGCCTGTACAGATTCCCAATTATAATTAAGCAATACTGATTTTAGTCCAATAGGCTAGTAACCAGGATAAGAAACTCAACACAGGCACTTGAGAATCCTGCACTGCAGTTATTATGAGAAAACCTTACCTTCTTCTAGGAGCTGGAAAAGTGTGGATAGGCGGAATCCTGCAGGAACTGCTCCTATGGTTGCCAATACCTCTACTGTGTCATTCTAGTAAAAACCAAATAAACAGATATTAGTGTTCCTGCTATTTAATATCTAGTTCTATCCTAATTTAGAACTCTCACACAACCAATACTGGAGACCTGGGGCATCAGCCACCTCTTCTAATCTGAAGTCAGTTTGGCCCATCTCCAGGAACTACTTTTACTCTGTTTCATGTATGGACCCAGCCAGGCTCCCATTTTGTTAAATCCCCCTTCCATTTCAAAGCAGCGGCAGAGCAGCCAGTTACAGAGCAAAATCACACCCTTGAAAGAAATGGTGTAGCGCTACTGTGGCAAAACAGCAAAAGACATCTCATTTACATCTTCATTAAGACACATGGGCTGGGCTGCAGCCTATTTCTAAAGCATTAGAGAACATTTCTGTAGCATTTCTTGCTACAAAAATCAAGACAGAGATCTCAATTAAAACCATTGGTCTGTACTATGAGATACAGTGTTTGGTAAAAGGCAAACTTTGTCTACAAAATTATTAACCTTATGGTAGATGAAGTTGCTATGTAAGAGATACGCCTACCTCTGTGATAGCTCTTCTTACGGCACTCCAGTGAGAATCTGTTCTGGAAGAAAAATAATGTATTTTTTATAAAATATTATCCTCGTGTGGACAGAAATTTAAACACTAAATACAGGTTTGTCTTCAAATACCAGCAGCTTAATAACTCTATGTATTGGAGATATGCATATTTCTAGCCACTAAGACTGAGACTGTCTCATGAGCTTGGAACATAACTCAATACATGACCTAGTCATTCTTTGATTTTATGACAGCGAAAAACAAAACAAGCCAAAGCAAAACTCCCCAACAAACCCACTCAAGTAAAAATGTGTCTGCAAACTGAAAAAAGTGTCTGCTGTACTGAAAAGAAAAATGTAGTCACAAAGAACCAAATACCTTTGTAAGGTATTCTCACTGTAAGAAACTATTTTAGAATCAGATTTAAGGAGGAAATTGAAGAATAATTTTATACTTATTTGCTTTCACATCACTCCATTTACCTTTTTTTAATTTCAGTTCCATCTGCTGTTTCATCCACCACCTCTATGTGTTCTCCACTTTGCTCTTGGTTCTCTTTATCTTTATTATGGACCTGTAATTCAGATTCAAAAAGGGAAAGTACTTAATTTCTTCACAATTCTGTTCTTAAAAATGTTTTCCCCAACCATAGCACATGTTAATTGTTTAGAAGAGGAATTTTTCTGTCTGTAATGACCTATCACTCCAGAGCACTCTAACTACAGAACACTGCCCTTAGTTCTGCAGATACAGCAAGGGATTGAAGTATTCTTACAAGTAAGCAAGAGAATGCATTTGCAAAGCTGATTCTTTAAAAAGAGAAATACATCAGCATCATGAAGTAAAAAGCTAACTACTCAACATACTCTTTCGTCACATTGTGAAAAGCTCTGTTCCACCTGATCACTCAATCCAAACTGTGTATCCACTTATGATCACCACAATTGCACACTGGATGTATATGTGCATAAATACATACACTAACATGTATAAGCAACTCTAAAAATGAAAAAAAAAGTTACAAAGCTTTAAAATCCATTTTTTAAAAGGTTCTTCTGTGTCAAATTACAAAATACTGCAACATTTACATGGACTTACATTTCATATAAATTATGAAAAGCCTGAATTAGTCCATAGCAGCTTGAAGACTTCAGAGTTGACCTTTAGTGACAAAGATTATTACTTTCATAGTCAAGAAACTTCTCTGCACTTACATGTCACATCTTTACAAGGCACAAAAATACTGCTTTTGCTAGCTATCTCCATACACGTATACAAACATGGTATTATTTCCAAGTAACTGGCAAAACACTGCTGTGTGTCCCCATGTAAGCATTATGATCAATTTTATGCAGCTGTATTATCATTTATATATAAAATAACAGAGGTGAGACTAGAACAGAAAAAGGTTGCAGCACACTAACCACAAGATAGGTTCTAGGAACGAGGCCTCTCTCCCCTTTTGAGTTTTCAGCTACCCACCAGCCATCCGCCTTCTTTTCATGTATAAGTAGGACTTCACCTTTCTTTGCCATTAGAAGGAGAGAGACAAAAGACAACAAAATATTTCAAAATGGCTCCAGGCATAATTGGAAAAAAAAAACCAACCACACAATAGCTTAATTTTTCCCACAACAGAGAACACAGACTACCATGACAGACCGTGCCGCAACAGAAGATAGCAAAAGGACACTGGAGTCCACCAAGCCAAACGTACACCGGAAAAAGCCATTTCTCCCCGAGTCCCACAAGGAACCAGCTAAGTCCCAGAAGCATAGGATTTAATTATAGTTATCACTTAAGACAGAATGATCTACAGCCAAAAAACTTTTATAGAGACATGTTTACCGTAAATGTGAGATCCCCTTCCTGCTGTGCATTAAAGTTTCCAACTGCAATACATTCTTTAACATTTGGATCATCCAACAATTTATCCTCATCATCATCATCTGCTTCTTCACTGTCTTCCTCCTCACTACTTTCTTCATCTTCACTCTCATCCTCTTCTCCATTTTCATCTTCTGTTTGAGGATCTTTCTGATGTTCCTCATCCCTACCCAAAATATGAAACTTTTAAAATTATTATTTTAAAAAAACTTCTTAAAATTTCTGTAAAGCCTTGCAATATGGATTTTTCTGCAAGGACATTATCCAGATACAGAATTTTCATTCCCGTGTTTTACTCTCTGTCCTGATCTGAAAATACTCCAAAATCCCAATGGTGTTTCCTCCCTAAGCATACAGACCATATTGCATCCTCTCTTCTGAACAGCAACATTATATTTCAGCCATTAACCAACACCCTCAGAAAATTCAAGCGAGTCGTTTATGACTGCATCAAGAAAACAGGCCCCCTAAGAGCTGGCTCTTCAGTACCTATTTTTTAAATGTACGTTAAGATAATAAAGCCGATGAGCTAACAATTTTTCAGGGTCCTTTCCAACCATACATGTACAATTCTGTAAAAGTGCAGATTGTATTTGTTTGTTTAAGCTACTTACGCTGCATAATTTGTAGTCACATTATCCTGATCCAAGACAAGAACAAGTTTCTGCAGCTGCTGAGAGAGTTTTAGCAATAGCTTTTCTTCTTCTTCTTTCCTCTGATTATAATTCCCCACAGGTGCAGGCTCATCAGCCTAAGAAGAAAACAACAAATTGCCCAAAGAATCAAAGTTAAACTTCCCCTATAAAGTTAAGTTTTCCACATGTCTTATGAGCTTTGACCTTCCTGGGATGCTGTCAATCCCTATTTAGTGATATCTTTCTTGCCCTTTTACTCTGCCACAATGAAATTTCGTGTTAAATTTCAAATCTGCATTCTCCGCTTTCAATACAACGCATTGAGTTGATAAACATTTTATAAAGTATTGGGTTGATAAAGATTTTAAGTGCAGAACTTGTACACAATAAAGCATTAAAAATACGCTTTTAAATAATATAAATGGATCTCAGAAATCTCAATCGGGGTTGCACAGTGCTAGACATTGCTCTTGTCCCAAGGCATCTAAAATCAAAGTAGGCTGGTGTTCTCTAAACGCTCTCTGTGATGCATTTTGGAGAAAACCATTACCAAAATTGTTTCCCCACTTACTTTTTTCAAATCATGAAGAGCATTTGTATTCTCATCCAGCAGTTTCTTCAGCTGCATACATCTGCATTGAAAGCAAGACAGACAGACAGCATTTTCTTAAAAAGACCGGTGACCCAAATCATGCATGCTTACTGAAACGTGTAAATTTAGATACTCAGACTTTCTGTGTGCATGCAGCTCGACAAATGCCGATACAAGCCCAAACGGCAGCTTAGCTGATTATTGCCTGTGATGTGCAAGTTCTCACTTAGAACTACCTCAGCCCTTGAGGACCGGGAAGCAGCCAGCCTGTTGCTTCCGCCCGGCAAACAGGCGGGTGAGAAGGGGCCAGGGAAGAGATCTGTACAATTAGGAGAAAAACGGAAAGTTGTACAGGGAACTCTCTGCTCCTCCTCCTTCTTCTCCTCCTCCTCCTCACCTCTGCGAAAGGGCCTTCCGCTGCCCGGGAGCCGCGGCCGCGCTCTCCGCCCGCAGCGCCTCCACCTGCAACACAGGACAGGCGCCGTCAGAGCCCTGCCGCCCCGCGCCCCAGGCCTGGCCGAGCCGGACCCCCCGCCCCGGTACCTGGGCTTGCAGCTTCCGGCTCCGCCGCTGCACTCGCTGCAGCGGGCCGCGCGCCCGCCGCCCCGACATAGTCGCTAGGCAACGGGGGCGCCGCGGCGCTGTGAGATGCCGTCACTTCCGGGGCGCGCGGCACGCCGGGAGCTGTAGGCGCCGAGGGCCGCCCGCCTGAGGGAGAAGCGGGGACTGCGCGGCCTCCGCCCTCGGGGATCCCCAAGGCCGGGCTGGGCACGGCCTGGCCATCTTCGGGGCTGGCCCCGCCGCGAGGGGCACCCGCTGGACCCCGCAATGGGCTGCGGGTCGGAGCCAGAAGGGCCTCACCCAGCCCTGGCCTGCTGCCTGGGCAGGCCCGGCCCGGGGACTGACTGACTGACTGACTGACTGACTGACAGTCAGCCGGTGGGTCTGCAGCCACCCCGCGGGTACATCCTGTTCCCGCCCTCCCCGGGGCACCCCGTAAGGCTGCAGTACCTCAGCTTCTAGCTTGTGCTGGAAAATGTGCATGAGCGCATGCTTCGCACTTAATGGTAATCGCTCCCCTCACCCTGACAAAACGGCACACGGACAAGGCCATGACGTGGCATCAACAGCAGTATGGACACCCCTGTTTTTACCATCTGCCTGCCTCAAGGTTAAAAACACCAAAAGGCACACCATGAAAAGGTACAATGCTGGTAAAGTAGATACAACTTAGACTGAGCAGCTGTGGTTTGAGCAACGCGCTCCCGTGAACAGCAGCTCCGCTGAACATGGGCACTCCATCCCACACAGTACCACGCGCCCTGGCATTTGCATTGAAGGATCTTCCAAAGGTCTGAAACCTTGTTTCTACCAAAAAAACACAGGGCCTCTTATCTGCCTACAAATCAGCATTTCGTCATCTTAAGGGATGCTGGGCAGTATTTTTTTTTTCCCCAAAAACTTGTAAAACTTTTACAGTTCAGTAATAGAGTTGAAAACCAGCAGCCTGCACGGCATGCAGTAAATCATCCAGTGCAACACAGGAGCACCCCCTTCTCTCAGACTTGAGGAAATAATCTTCTGGAATTCACTAGTGATGGGAGGGGAAGAAGGAACATGCTACAGCCATCTCCACAATTCCTTGTCTAAGGTGCAAGAAGAAATTCAGAATCCAAAGCACAAGCATCCTTTGTGTAATTTTCTCATTCATCCTACCAATGCGTGCAGCTATTTCACCACTTAATTGTCCCCACAGGCTTTTTCCCATGCATCCTTTCATAATGAGATTCATCACTCATTACAAGTGCCTGTAAGGTACGTTTTCACTTATCAGAGAAATAAGCACATCTGGGAACGTCATGTCATGATTTTTGCTAGTTTAATGTATCAGCTGCGCTTCTTGGCGTGGGCAGAGCAGCGTACCTCAGTAGCAGACTTAAAGCAAGACAAACACAGACAAACAAGGGAATACATTCGGTGTCGTTGTTCCTATACCCTCAATGTTTTGTTAGGTCAGTCTGATGCAGTTCTTCTGAAGGACAGATGACAGGCCCTCGTGTTCCACGGATGCTGTCCCTTTCCAGCAGCGCTTCAACGGAGTTTTCACCGTCTCCGAGAGCGGCGTGGGGCGAATCCAATTCTGCTCACGCAACGTCCACCGCAGCGAGGCTGCTGGAGGAGACAACCGGAGGGTCGCGGTGCCCTCCCGAACCCGCTGCCGGGGCAGGGAGGGAGCCCGGCTCCCGCACCGAGGGACGCACCGAGGGCTCTCTGCGGTTCAGGCCGCCTCCAGCTGCTCCCGGGCGGCGTCGAGGCGGCGCTGGAGGCGGCGCTGGCGCCAGCGGAGGAACCGGCGGCGGGCACTGCTGGCCTGCCAGCCCACCAGCACCCCGGCGGCGAAGGCGGCCAGCAGCGCCCAGCGCACCACCCGCGGCCTCAGCGACTCCAGAACCATCCCCGCTCCGGCTCCCGTCGGGATCGGGATCGGCGCCGCCTCCCGCTTCCGCCGGGGCGGGGGCGGGACCCGGTAAAGGCGGCGGGGACGGGCCGGCGCAGCGTCTGCCCGCGCCATGGCGGAGGCAGCCTCGCAGGTAGCGGAGCGGCCCGGTGGGGTCTCGCCGGGGAGAATGGGGGGGGAGGGGATCCTCTCTAGCAGAAGAAGGACGCGGGTGTGGGAAGTTTGCTGCACCCCTTATACCACTTCTCGCCTCTATAGCTATGCCCTGCGGTGAAAGGGACCTCCTTTGACTATCTGCTCGGAGTTTATTTCAAACTTCAACACCTACTGACCAGCTCTCTGTGTTTTTCCCCTTTCCACAGGATCTCCTGCTGGCAGCAGCATTTGTCTCCGATGCGCAGTACAACAGAAATATTCCTTTTAAGACCTCCCCGGAGGCAGTCAGGTAAGGAGGTCTGTGTCCCTGCAAACACCCATACCGTTGCACTGGAGCGGGGCTATGCCCTGGTCTCACAGGCGGTGTGCAGTGCTGTGGGGCACTCAAGCTGAGATGGGGAGAACCAACCACAACTGTGTCCAAAGAAAAACAGCCAGCGAGGGCTGGGGACCTCAGGTTCACCAGCTATGTGCTGAGAAGGTTGGGTGGGTGGGATGCAAAGAGCTGTGTTTAAGCTGAAATACATATGTTGAATGGGGCTTAGTGCATCTATATGTTCAGGATGGGAAAGGCAATAAAAATTTGGTTTTTGCTGGAGCAAAAAAATTTAAAATCTTTTAAGACTGGAGCTGCAGCACTGTGTAAGGATGAAGAGTTTGGGAAGCTTGGTCAGCCCTCACCTGTGTGGAAGGGGGTGCTGGAATGTGGCCGTGCTGGGTGTAAGCAGCCGGGTTTTGGTAGCAGTGGGCTGCACGATTTGGCCTGTGTGGGAGAACAGCCCTGTGCCAGGCAGTCACAGCTGTTACCAGTTGGCTTGGCAATGGTGACACCAACTCACTGCACACCAAATTTCAGCTAATCAAAGGAGTGTATGGCACCTCTGCTCAGGTGTACTTCAGAAAGGGCGGTAGCTACTAGGGGCAGGAGTAATTAAAAGCTTTTGTTAATTGGTGGTAAGTGAAATTCCCCAAGTCAAGGGTGTTTTGCTTGCAATGGTGATTCTCTTAGCTTTTAGCTGCTGGTGAGAGGCCAAGCAACTTCAGTCAGAGAGGTGACTTTTCCCTCAGGCTTGGATTGCTTTAGGCAAACTATTTCCTCCTATAAAAGTTGAGAGAAGGTGGCTAGTGTAGAAGGGAAAGGTCATACAAAAGACTGCCAGCGAAGAAGTGTGTGAGCTTTAATGATGCCTGTACCCCTCCCCACAAAACCCTTCCCTTTTACTTAGTTGTCATGTCTTAGCTAATGAAGTTTTTTGGGTATCTTGGAGACATGAGTGTGGTTAAGCATGTTTGTTACAAAGGATTTGAGTGGGTGTATGCTGTTGTGTAGCTGTAATGTCTTTCTGCTTTGGAAAAACAGACTGTGTGCACATAGTTTTGTCCTGCCCAAGTATGCTTAGAATAAATAGTATAAGTGAGCAGGTTTTATTTATGTGTTTGTGTCTTGATGATGTTAAGGGTATAATAACATGTCATCTGTATAATCACCTGCCCTGTAGCTATTATGCAGGTGGTTATTGGGCAGATGAGATGACTGTTTGGCAATGTTGGCGGCTTTTTTATTGGCAGAGAAACTATATGCCCTGCAGATCTGCTCCGTATCTCCCCAAAGGAGCCACTGTTGAGTGCCATTGTGTGAAACCTCTTGTGGGAGGCTTAGAGCTGGATGTGTTCATGGTTATTGCTAGCATTCACCAGAGGTTTTGCTGCCATAGGGGATAGAATACTGCTGAAGCTCTGTATAAAAAATGGTTTAATGTGCAACTTCATACTTCTCTCTGGTTGCTTTTCTTATTTCTTTGCTTTTTAACCTGCAAAGAAAGGGTTTTAGATTAGATCAGACTTAGTTTGCGTGTCATGTGGATACCTGAGCTTAGCAGAGGTTTGCACTTAAATTAAGGAATGAGGTAGTTATAAAAAGGAAGCAGCTTTACCAAATCTGTATGTTGCAGTCTTAAACTGAACTGAAGAATGCCTGGGTTCCACCTTCCTGGGTTTTTTGCTCCCTGAAAGGGGGTATAATGCCCATCAGCTATGAGACTATAAGGAGGGGCCAGGAAACAAACTGCCAAATCCCTGGCTTGCAAAAATTGTGCTACTGTTACTCTTCTTCCTCCGTAACTGATTGGGACAGCATCTGCTGTTCTTCCAAGATCTACTTGGTGAGCCCATGGGAATGTGTACTGAAGCCTTTGTTTATGGTACCACTGCCTTCTTTCTACAGGCTTTATTATCTCTATAACCACTGGATTATGCGAACAGTCACCTACTTCTTCATCTTTCTCAACCTGTCCCTTGCAGTGTTTGAAGAACCTGCTGTGTATCCGCTGCCCTTCCTGGTAAGTTTTCAGTGTAGAAGCAGTAATGCAACTAGTATTGTGTTGCTTCGTAGAGCAAGCAAGGGTTTCTTGCTTGAAACTAGTTGTCAAAGTTGTCAAGAGATAATTGATGCTGATGTTTCTGTTAATATCTCTTTACTTTCTGAAATGGGGACAAAAAAAGGCATAGGAGCTAGACAGGGAGTATGGTAGCCGTTGTGACTGTCAGCTATGACTGAGGTGACTGTGGACAAAGTCATGTTGCTTTTCAGCATCTCGGAGAACAATTCCGGCCTTCTGTGTGACCCAAGTCTGTTCCTCATGTTTGAAAGCAGAAGTGGAGCGTTGCCCTTAGGACTGATTTTTCTGCAGCCTTTATTTGTTCTGCACGAGTATGTTTGTGAGAGATGTACTCCTTGAATCCTAAGCAAATACAAATTTACTGGCTTTGACCTGCCTATGGCAGGGAATTTCAGAAAAGGCAGCCTAAAACTATTGCTCAGTACCAGATACATGAGCCTGTAAAACCGCCGGCAGCAAAAACCCACTGGAAAAGCTTTTATCCTGGCTCTGCCTGTTTTTCCTTTGCCTGTACCCCAGCCTGAACATCCTCATCTGTGCGAAGAGGGCTAGCCCTGCTCTCTGTTGTCCTGACTTGCGCCCCTTCTCTCTCTGCAGGTCACTTCTCTGGTCGAGGTGTTATGCCTTCTGGTGTTCTTTGGCCGACTGACACATTTTGCAAAAGTCACCCTTCGCAATGTATTCTGGAAGGATACCAAGAACATCTGCATCATGGTTGCAATTGTGGTGAGTTAGGTCTAGGGGAGCCTCCAAGGTTGAAGTGGCCAACATGGAGGTGGCTTTTTCCTCCTGTTGCTTTTCTGGTGACATAGGTCTGATACAAGGGCTCTACAAGAGCCGTGACCAAATCAAAAAACAGTTGGGCCTGTTTTCATGAACCTGTCACGTGTGCATGTGTCTTGTATTGGCTTACCCTGTTGTCTTCACCTTCTAGATATGTTTCCAACATTGCTTCTGGGAATTTTCTTTCTTTCTTCTGCAGTTATCCTTAATAGACTTGGCCATATATGGGGTCCTCAGGATATACAATGTGAGCAGTATTAGATGGTCAAGAATTGTGAGGCCTATCTTCCTGATCAATTTTGCAGAGAGTCGCCAGGTAAGGAAGATGTCTGGTGGGATGTACCCCTGGTGCAGAATCCTGTTTTTGGACAGGCTGCTGCTTTCTGAGATCCAGGGGATTTAGTAGAATGTTTTGGGGCAGAAATGGTAGAATTTCAATTACTGTGAGTGAAGATTTCTCTGAGGTGTCTCGAAGCAATGATTTGAGATGGAGTAAAGGATGCATTCTCACTGGTGCTGCTTGGGCACTGTGCAAAATACCAAAAGGCTTCTCCCTGTACCTATGGGCTGGGTTATTGCTGTCCAGAGCCCTGAGCATGCTTGGGGCTGGAACTAGAGCTTCTCACCAAACACGGTGCTGTCATGATTTAGGGAAGATCACGCTTAACAAAGTGTGAGACTGCACGGAGAAGGAAGAATGGTTCTCATAAAGTCAGCCCATGGGCTGCACTTGGTCCAGCCTGTGTGGAGAAGCAGCCTCTGTTTGCAAGCAGAGTTAGATGCTGTCCTCAAGAAGTGCGAACATGAGAAGCACCACAGACAAGAAAACTGTTTCTCCCTGGGTGAGGGGCCAGGTTACTTATTGCTGGAATTCTCCTAGGCAAGTAAGCACAAGTGTCATGCTGTTCTCAGAAACTGAACTTGTAGTCCAGATGGGTGATTTGGACTCTGATTCCTCTTGTCATGGGGAGATCTTTGCCCTGCTGACAGACCGTTCTGGTCCAGACTTACAAATGAATAAACTACTGTGGTGCAGAGGCCTGGGGGAGGGAGCAGTCAAACTCTCGGGCTAAGAGCATGCGTTTTGTGGCCTGGAATGATGGGCTTCTCTCCCTGACAAGTTCCCTGGAGCAAGAGCATCTCAGCAGTGCCACAGGGCGCTCTGTCCCTTGGCTAGTTGAGTTCAGGATGGTATAGAAATAGGGTCTCTTCTAGCATTGCTTCTGGGGAATGAGGAGGAAAGGTCTCATACTCATGCACAGGTTTTAGCAGAACAGAACTGTCAAATCTGGGTCAGAATCTATCCTGGCAGGTGTCAGAAGAGTACCTGTGTCCCACTTTGTTTGCCTGTCCCTGTGTAGGTATTTGATCCAGATGGGATGGTGAGGGGAAAAATGGGTACCACCTTGCCTCTAAATGCTTCCGTTCTCCCTGGCAGATTCGGAGGGCCTTCCGTAGCATCCGCAACACGCTGCCAGAGATCACCTACGTCTTTTTGCTCTTCATGTTTAGCCTTCTCATGTTCTCCCTTATGGCCTTGAAGCTGTTTGGTGAGAGGTGCGTGTATTTCTTTTGCTTAGAGCTGAGTGGGAAAAATGTGTGTGATCCTTTTGGGCAGGAGGGAATCCAGCAACTCCAAATGATTACTAGTGAATACAAGCACTGCTGATATATGCATTCCCTGTGGTGGGACATGTGATCCCTGTGCTTAACTTCACACTGTCCTTTTCCTCCTAGGAATCTCCAGACAGCAGAAGGCTTGCCGTATTTCAAAAACTACCTAGAAATTGTGTTTGACCTGTATGTGCTGGTGACGACGGCAAACAGTCCAGATGTCATGTACGTATGCTGAGCTTGCAGTCTTTCTGTTGTGAATGCTGATGTCCTGCTCCTAGTGGCAGGATCTCTGGTTAGAACAACACTGGGTTTTGCACAACAAGGTATTTCAGTGCAGCAACAGGGCTTTTACTCTTCCAGCCTGCAGGGGCTACATGAATTGTCAGCCATCTGTTTTTTAAATGGCTCTGAACCAGAACCTGAGTATAGGAAGACTTTTAGAAAAAATGCATTAAAAATACTGCTTTCCAAATGACCTAGCAGCTGATAAAGGCTTAAACCTGAGGGACACACACACTCTTTGATTAAAACCCTTTTCTGAAAAGGAAGGGTGTGCTCTAGTGACCAGATATCTTACTCTCTCATAATAATTGCAGGGTTTTCCATACAGAATTTTTTAATTTGCACAGCTGTGTTAAACTTACATGAGGGTTGGGTTTTCCATCCTCATTTGTTCTAACTGGGTTCCCATTTCAGTTTGTACTCTGAATATGCCATCAAGTAGAGGGGCAGGGAGGAATAGCACACTCATTTATGTGCTGGGAGATGTACTGGACAGAACAGTTACAGGGACCCTGGACTTTTAGACTGAGAAATGCTGCTAGTCCTCTTAGAGCATGTGGAAGGGGAGATCTGAGTGCAGTGAGGGTCTGTGAAGCTGATAACCAGCTTATGACTGAGACATCACCTCAAGACTCTGCACATAGCCCCACTGACAGAAGCTTAATCTCTGTACTCTCTTTTCTGCATCACTTCAACTGGGACCTGATGAACTAGGATGAAAACCTAGTGGAAGACAACTGTTTTCTAACTGAAGTAATGCACAGTTTTTAGCTGGGGTATTATGTGGCAACTTTGGTCTGGCTATCCAAAACAGTACTTAGAAATCCATCTGGAAAACTATTTTCTTGTGGTTTCTCTTGCTTCACTGTTTGTCTGCCTAGCAAGTAGCAATCTCTTTCCCCTTCTCTAGGATGCCAGCATTTGACTTCAGCTCATGGTATGCCCTGTTCTTCATTGCCTTTGTCATTGTCAACACTTATATCTTCATGTCTCTCTTCCTGGCTGTTGTGTACAACAACTACAAAAAACACCTGAAGGTAATGTTTGGTGGGGTGAATTGTGATTGGTGACTGCCTGCTGTTCTATATAACCTTGTATGGAGGCATCTGGCATTCCCTTGGAAAGCTTCCACTTCTGGAAGATGTGGAGAAGGGGATACAGCTTCTTACCTTTGCTGATGCTCTGCAAATAACAAGCACAG
This sequence comes from Anarhynchus alexandrinus, assembly GCA_008711295.1. Taxonomy (NCBI): domain Eukaryota; kingdom Metazoa; phylum Chordata; class Aves; order Charadriiformes; family Charadriidae; genus Anarhynchus; species Anarhynchus alexandrinus. Next base: position 580,176 of record VUYV01000016.1, on the reverse strand, counting down.
GCCCACCTTTCGTATCATGGGGGTTGTTGTGAGGTCAGCTTTTAGCATTTAACAATGAAATATTCTATGGTGCTGTGGACCCAAGAGGTTGCAACAGATAGGAAGCACATCTCTGCATTATTGCCATTAGAGGCTTAGTCCTACCTCAAAAACAATGTCTCTATGCAGAAGAATGTTTTCAGTTGGCTATAAGTGCACAGCATACTTTTTCTGTCACTGGATGTGCTCTTAAAGCAAAGGAAATGTAAAGAGAGGTCTAAGTAAATCAGAACTCTTGCTTCTTCCACCCAAACTGACTAGGTGCACTTTGATACTTGTGATCAAAGGGTAAGAGCTGGAAATTCCTCGGTGCTTCCATGAGGGGATTGGCTCTTTCTCAGTAAGCAGTCTGCTAGGTCTTCCCAGAGGCTGCAGTCTCACAAGGGTATGAGGTTTTTTTAGCCTGTTTGTAATCGTGTGCGGAAGAGGATCTCTACCCCTGATCTCAGCAGTATTCACTTACAGATGGGAAGCATGTGTGGACACATCCTTTTTGACCTGTGGCCATGCAGATCCTGTGATCTTTGAAAGATATCCCCCCCGTCTCCTTCCTGTTAGACAGTATCCTTTTGTCTCTTCTTCCGGTTTTTCAGTGCATCTCCCAGCAAAAAAAAAAAAGTCTAGTGTTCCTTCCAGAGTGCTGTGCAGAGGGCCCGTGGTTGCCTGTCAAATAGCATTTCTCATCAGTCCCATTGACTGTGCTGTACTTTGTGTCTAATATCACTCCAAGTGTTTCCTCTGAGTCTCTTCTTGCATCTCTCTGCTGTGAAAGTAAGATTCTTAAAAAAAAAAAAAAAAAAAAAAAA
>VUYV01000016.1:542702-578954 GCA_008711295.1 Anarhynchus alexandrinus | reverse complement strand
CACAGGGTGACTGAACCTGCCTGAATCCTGATACTCTGTCTAGAACGAGATCCGTAAGCTTGCTTACATGAAGCACCGCAAGATGATAGAGGCCTTCAACCTCCTGAAGGAAGAGGAAGGAGCACAGTTTGTGATTAGAGAAGCCCGGTGGAAGCAGCTTGTCAAGCTGGTGGCTCCTGATATCAGCAATTCCCACCGAGAGCTGCTGCTACGCATCTCAGATGATGAGCAGAAGGGTTTCATAGGTGAGCAGTGGGGTACTGGTATGCTCAAGGGATTGGGGAGGCACCTGGTGTCAGGAGCCTGATGCTTCAAGGGTTTTGATGTTGGGACTTGTCTGTAATGGACCCAGAGGGACACCAGGCCCCTCTTCCTGCTTCCCTCCAGATTGCTGAAGTCCTGAAAGGTTGTTCTTTCTGCCTGTGCTGTATCCTGTGTCATGTACGCTGTGGGCAGCTCTTCATGGCCACTTGACATCAGGCCAAGCTTGCCATGGAGAATGGGACTTCCTGTTCTAAGCACAGGACAAGAAAAGCCTCCCTTGTTATCACATTCCTCCAAGCAATGTGGCTTCCCACACATTCCTCTGGAGCCTCTTGCTCTGTTCCTGCTGGAGGCAGGCTATCAGGAGAGATGGGTCAGTCTCCTCGTGCTAGATCATGCCCATCCAGATCATTAAATGTTTGTGTTGGTTGTTGGCCTGTGGCTTGAGCCACTCCCCCAGGAATGGGGCAGAGGAGCTGCTTGAGTACTGAGTTCAGGCTGTTCTGTGTTGAATACCTGGGACTTCATATATTTTGCCTGCTGCAGCCTGCTGCAGTGAACAGATGTTGAGTGCAGGTTGCTGCAATTTTTGTGCATATAGATTTGTATTTGCCAGATGTTGTCTTTTTTTTTTTTAATGATGGCAGACTGATGTGTAGTGCTCTCCCCTACTGCAGACAAGAAGTCCTTTGTACAACTGGCAGATCTCCTCAACATCCAAGTGATTACCCTGAAAATACGCAACCACCCGCTGGGGCAATGGATGCCTCGTGTATACAAGTCAGCAGTGAGTCAGTTCCTGCGCAGCATGGTTAGACACAGGTAAGCTTCTACTGGTGGAGCAAGCAGTTCTTAACATTCAAAGCAGTGGTCAGTGGTGTTGCAAGTAAATGCTTAGCTGCGCTGGAAAGCGCAAACTGCATTTAGGCAAATGTTGGGGGTTCTGTTTTTAAGTGTTCTGTGGACCAGCTCTGCTTTTAGCCTACCTTCAGTGGTGCAGAGAAACTAGGCTTGGCTAATGGGAAGTTCATACCTCTTCCAGTCCCACTTCTTCAGATCTCTTATAGGTGCTGCGTGTAAATAGTTTTTACTGAAAGCAAGAAGTGCTTTATGGCCTGCCTTGAAGGATCAGACTAAATGCTTCACTTAAAGGTGATCTTACATCAGCAGTCTCCACTGCAAAGCTGCATTGTGCTGCTTGATCAGTTCTTACCAAGTTGGTGCTATGAGCTACTAGTGCTCTGTTTCACATCTGAGTCTTCCCAGAATTGCAGAATCACTGAGGTTGGAAGGAGCATCTAGAGATGGTCTAGTGTATCCCCCCTGCTCAAAGGAGGGTCAGGCTAGAGTAGGCTACTTGGGGCTATTTCTAGTTGGGTTTTGAGTATCTCCAAGGATCGAGACTCCATAACCTCCCTGCAACCTGTTCCAGTGTTTGACTACCCTTGGTTAAAAAAAAAAAAAAGTTTTTTGTTTAAATGGAAAATCCAGTATTTCAACTTGTGCCCCTTGCCTCTTGTGCTTTCACTGGATACCACTGAGAAGAGTCTGGCTCCATCTTCTCTACACCTTCCCATCAGGTATTTAAACATATATATTGAGATCCCCCTGACCCTTCTCCCCTTCAGGCTGAACAATTTGTCAGACTATCCTATCCTTTAATTGGTTTTGTGACCCTTTGCTGCACTTGCTCTAGTATGTTCGCGTCTCTTTTGTACTGGGGAGCCCAGCTGTGGACACAGCACTCCAGATGCAGCCTCACCAGTACTGAGTAGATGGGGAAAAAATAGCTTCCCTCGAGCTGTTCACAACATTCTTCCTAATGTAGCCCAGGATGCTGTTGGCCTTCTTTGCCACCAGAGTGCATTGCTGGCTCATGTTCAACTTGACAACCAAGACCCCCTCCACCCCCCAGATCCTCTGCAGAGCTGCTTTTCAGGTGGTTGACTCCCAGCCTGCACTGGTGCCTGAGGTTATTCCTCCCTAGGAGCAGGACTTTGCGTTTCCCTTTGAACATGGTGGGATTCCTCTCTGCCCACTTGCCCAGCCTGTCCAGGTTCCTCTGACTGCAGCACACCCACCTGGTGTACCAGCCACCTCTCCCAATTTTGTCTTCTGTTTTACTCATCCAGTCCTTCTGCTTGAAAAATGCTTCTTGACTTGTTAGAAACACAGTTGCTGTCAGTCTCTTAACAGTTTGTTTAACACTGAGAGCATTGGCAGTGGTGTACCTTAGACTTGTGCTCTGCTTTGTATTGGACTTCAAGGGCAAAGGTAAGCTAAAAAAAAAAAAAGTAGCAAACTTTCCTGAACTACAAGAAGTAGCAACTTTCCTGAACTCTCAGGTTTGGGGAGAACTGATGGGTAAAGGTAGCTTACCTAAATGACAGCACTTGAGAGAGGAGGCAAAGAACTGAAATAACTGTATAACTTTTACCTTCTTGGGAGTGGCAAACTGATTTCTCTTTTTCTTCTTGCAGGGGATTTGTTTGGACTTATGATGTGATCATCCTAATCAATGCTATCTTCATTGCTTTGGATGAGGAAACCCCCTATATTTCTTATGCAGAGTGGGTCTTCCTTGCTTTGTATATAATTGAGATACTCCTGAAAGTATACACCTACGAACCGAGGGCGTTCTTTGGCAAAAATCAGTTCTGGAACTGGTGAGTGGGATGAATGTTTGTTAAAGGTGGTGTGAAGTGTGGCGAGATCTTTGTGTTCAGCCTCTCAAGAACTGAAAGTCTCTTGGAGAGATGGGCTGCCTAATTCATGTGCCAGGGTGTAATTAAAATGATTGTATGCATCAGAGGACATCATGTTCTTTCCTGGCTCTGACAGAGACTACTATTCTTTGCCCTGCTCTACTAGCTCAGTCAAAGGCGACTCTGCAGCATGTGAAGATAGTGGCTGGGCAGGGGAAGGTGTTTTGCTAAACAAAGCTTTCCCATCTTCCCACCCTACAAATAGTTTGAGATGATGCAGGGCTGCCTGGCGTAGATGTGAGGAAGAGGGCTTGCTACTTTCATGTGTCATGTGGCAGCTTAAACACCCATTCTCTGTTGCCACAATCTAACAGCACTGCCTTCCCTCGTGCTAGGTTTGATACCCTCATCATCTTCGCTGCCTTGACTGCAACGATACTCAATACCACCCTGAAATCGAGTAAGTGCAGCTTAAGCAGTCTGCATGCATCTGGGAAACTCGGTGGTCTTGAGTTGTCTTTTGCCGTCACCTTGGGCTTGGGAGGCTTTTTGACAGGACAATGAATTTCCTATAGGGTTTCTAAGAACTAACCCGGTCTTTTTTTTTTTTTTATAAATACCTGTTACAAACAGTGTTTAACAAGGACATAATCACTTTATCTCTACACTTCCCTGCTTATTTTTCATAACAAAAAAAAGCCTTTTTGCTTTTTCAGCCACGAAGTACAACAGCCAACAGATCCTGGACATTGTCTTCATCTTAAGGGTCCTCAGGCTAATAAGGATCGTTGACAGCATTCAAAGGTAATGAAGAGAATGGGACAGGGGTATGGTTTTGGGGGCTGGCTGAGACAGTGCCTTGAGTTGCTCTGCATGGTTGCTTCGGACCGACTGTGGCCACTCAACAAAGCATCCTAAGGCCTTGTGCTAACATGTCTGGGATGCTCAGTTGCTGCAGCCTCTCTGGAGACTTAGTTATAAATAAGGGCATATGGGGAGCACGTGCTGGATGGGATGTGACAATAAGCAAGCATGGGCTTTAGAAGAGCCTTCCCATAGCAGATGTTGTCATGAATCATTTGCTGTAGGTTCCGGGTCATCATGAACACGCTGATAAACATCGTACCGACAATGTTGACATTTGGTGGGCTGACTCTGGTAAGAAATCCTGGTATCTTAGCTCAAAGCACTCCAGTTTTACAGGAATGTGTCTTAAGTTTCACGCTCATGCTGTTTCCAAGAGGATAAATGCAAATCTCTGGATGGCAGGCCTTTGAAACTGTAAGTGCCCATTTGATTCTTGGTCATTGCACATGTAAATGTCTGCAAAGGGCTTGGGTTCCTGCTAGTTGCCAGGCCAGGACATCCTTCTTTGCTCTATGGGGCAGTGAAGATATTCTGTGCAGTCTGGGCTTCTCACTGTAAGGAATCAAACTATAGTTTGAGCAAGAAGTTGAATGAGAAACCTGTTTCTCAAATAATTTCCTAAAAATAGGTTTTCCTCTTTTGATTTGAGAATACTTCGTGTATTTGGGCTGTAGTTCTTGGCTTATTATTCCTGCCTCGTAATTGCTCTTGAGTGGCTTGGGTCTCTTGGACCCTATGGTGCTCCTCAGCAGCTTGCCATGTTGGTAAAAACTGGAAAACCTGCTGGAACTCTAAACTTGCCATGGATCTTACTGCTCACTGGAGAAGCAGGCAATGGGGTTTCTCTTCCCAGGTTGTGTACTGTGTATTTGCTGTCATTGGCATGGAGTTATTCCATGGGAAAATCCAGTTCTTCCCTGCAAACTCGAATGCTCCTTATGCCCTGGAATGCGGAAACCCAGCTCTCAAGGATTCTCTGTTTGCCCGTGCAAAATACTGCAAGAACAACTTCAACAACTTCGTATCATCCTTCATTGTCCTGATGGAGCTCACTGTGGTCAATCAGTGGCATGATATCCTTTGTGGTGGAAGGTCCAAACTAGAGCTTGGTGATCCACACTCTTCCCCTTGCGTTGCACACACCCGTGCATGTAGTGCCAGACAACAGAGAAATGGTCCCCGCAGAGGGCTTTGTTCAGAAGGTTGTTGCTGGGCAGTGTCATCTGGTTCCTCCCTTGGTGCTACTCTGCAGCAAGATGTTCTCCTCCTTTAGCACTCTTGCCCTTAACTCCCATTGTACTCTTTGCCAATGGATTTGCCAACGTGACAGTTCAGCCTGCGAAGCTGTATTTCATTGCCTTCCACATTGTGATGGTGATAATTATTGTCAAGTAAGTTTTGGGTTGCTCTCATCCATTTTGGAGGGAAGAGGGGCTCTGCCCCCTGCCAGGGTGCTGATGGTGATCCCAGGGTCACACACGGTGTGACACTTAGAGACAGGTGGGACATGTATCATAGAAGAATCTGCTGCATCTATTCTTATCTCTGCTGAGTGCTGCTCTGACTTGGACCTCCCCATCTCCAGCAGAAGAGGGGATGGAGTGCTGGGGAACAAGCCTGGGAATACTGAGACAGTAGCTGATGCCCAAAAGCCGGGGTGGGGGGCAGTAAGGAAATTCTGTATGTAATTCTGCTCATCATTTTTTTCAGTATCTTTGTGTCGTTCATTTTGGAAGCTTTCTTTGTGGAGTACTCCTTAGAGAAGAGTGAAGTAGAAACAGCCATTGAACAGAAAATCCAGGAGCTGGGAATGGGAGTTCAAGAGTAAGCCTCCCAAAAGAGTTATGCTGGATGTGGCTGGCTTGGCACATCTGATGAGGGCTGTGGGACTGCAGGAAAATGTCACCCTCTGTCCCGAGGTGTGAGCTGAGACTCCTCTTCCTTGTCACAAAGTTCTTGCTAATCTGTCATGACCGCGTAGGCTTGGTCTAGATGTTAGCAGAAGGCTACTCGCGTTGGCCTTGTGTCTGCCTCGCTGAGCTCTTCCAGCCCAAGGCTGTTGCCCAGAGGACGGGAGAGGTGCTGGAGACTAACACCATGCCTGGTGCTTGTCCTGCCCCGGAGAATCCATTGGTGCTGGGTACATGTGGGCCCCTGGGGTAAGATGTGCCCCCCCGCCCCCACCCGCCAGGGTAACTTCTGGTCCTTCTTGTGTAGGGATGAGCTCCAGGATGAACAGCTCCTTGATAACATGGAGAGTGCTGAGCACGACCTCGATGGAGAAGGTGGAACGAAGCCACAGCCTAAAGGGCTGGTGTTCAAAATTGCCTCCAAACGTAAGTGCAGCCCTACAGCGTGCCCAGTCTTTGGTTTAAGAAGCCAAGGCTCTGAACTGTCCCTGGTCGTAGCCTTCTCTCTGGGGAAGCTCCCACGCACTTCTGCTTTCCTTTGGGCTACAAAAGCAGCTAAAAGCCAGCTGGAGATCTTGAGAGAACTGTGGGCACTATTGTTTGCTGTTTTTCTATTTTTGTAGCAACTCCTTTTCCTCTTTCCTGCCTAGACCCTCCTGTGCACACTTATCTTCAGTAGCCAGTCTATGAAGACACTGCCTTGGTGGCTGAGGTCCTGCTGTTGCCAAGAAACCTGTCTTCTGCTTTTCTCCTTCCTGTATGTGCTCTGTGTTCCTCCTGGCTTGGATCACGGGGTGACTATATGCTCCTTTCCTCTAGCTTAATGACTACTTTTTCTTTGTGCTTTCTTGCTGTACCTTAGCAGTTCCCCAGTCTTGTGCTTCTTGGCATGGCAGCTGTTTGGGATCACAAATCCATGGAAGGACACATGGGAACAGAAGTGCTTAAAATCACTGTCTTATCCTTTGCACGTGCTCATAATGCTTAAAAGTATATGGGGTAAAATACCAGGGAATGTCATTTGGGGCATTTCTGTTCTTGCCTGCTTAATGTAAAACTTGGGGAGCAGCCTTTGAGTAAGAGATGCTTTAAGGTAGCTGCTACCTACCTTCTGAGGAACAGGAATGGATGCTTACAGCGACTTTTTTTGGCCACCTGCAGGGTACAGGACGGTCGACGCTCTGCTGCAGCGTATGTTTGAGGCAGAGATACCTCTTGAGGACGAAGGCCCTTCATTTGAAGAGATCTTAAACTTGCCCCCCACCCCTGCTGTACCCAGTAATCTGACTTCTGAGCGTGCAGCGTAATGGGGCCAAGTTGACGAGGAGAAGCTAATTGTCAGCTGCCTGGGTGTCGAGTGTTCCTGGGCTGCCTGCCTTCACACGCGGGGGGCCGGGTTACTCAGTGGAAGGGGCAGCTGGTGCCAGAAATGGCTTCATCATGTGAAGGAGCTCTATCTTATGTAGAGTCCGGTATAAATGTTGAAACTGGAAATACCCTCATGGAAAGCAGAGGGAGGGTGATGTATCTGACTGTGCCAGTCGAGTAACGGTGCCGTATTCAGTATGTTATGAAATACTTACTTCTTGTAACTGGAGTCTTGTATTGCAGCACTTTTATATGCATATATGGACCGATGTAAGCTGAACTAAACAGCTCTTTCGTACATTAAATTCAGCAGTCTGCAGAAACGATGAGTTATCACAGAGTTAATGATGGGAGGGGGCGGGGTGTGCTGCAGCGTCCCCTCACCCTCGTGGGCCGTTAAGGGGCGTGCAGTCCTGGCCACCGGTACTGCCGAACCGGGGCAATGCCGACGGGGCAGCCCGTCGTCTCGTCTGCCTTTGTTTGTAGCGAAGCAGAGGGCACCTCTCGCTCGCCAAGACCACGGGACAGCGAACGGTGCTGTCTCGACCTGCCCTCTGCCACCTTTAGCTTTGCTAAATCCGAATTTATTACTTGGTATATTGATTTAGTATTTTTTTCCCCCTTTGCGGTGCTGCGTAACATCCCCCCTCCCCGCCCGCCGCCTCCGCCCCCGCCGCGCCCTGGGAGGGCCTGACCAGCCACCGCCCAGGGGGCGGGGCCGAGCCCACCCAATGGGATTGTAGAGGAGGCGTGGTCACCCGGCGGAAGCGGACGGGATTGGCGGAGCGAGTCGGCCAATGGGAAGGCGGCGCGGGGCAGCGGCGCGCCTGCGCGGCAGATTTAAATCGGCGGCGGCGGTTGGGGCGGGCGGAGGATGGAGGGGGTTGTGCGGTGAGCGGGGCTCCGGGACCGGGGGGTTCCGGGGGCCGTTGCGTGCGCGGAGGGCGCCGGGGTCACCCGGACCCGTGCGGGGGGCGCGTTCGGGCAGAGGGGTGGGTGCTGCGGGGAGGCCGGGGGTATGCAGGGGAGGCGGGGGGTGCAGGCCTCGGCCTGTGGCCCAGGGCGTTCCCCTTTAGGCAGGGCTGTGGCGGTTCCCCCCTCATCCCAGCCTGACCTGCCCGTTGCCTTGTAGGAGCTACGAGGCTCAGATACGGAACTACCAGGGGACCGACCCGCTGGAGCCATGGGACAGGTCGGTGGCACCCCTCTCTTGGCTGTTAGCATCGCTGCTGGTGCGTGGCAGGGTCGTAACTTGCTTGAGTGTGTTTCAGGTACATGCAGTGGGTAGAAGAATGTCTTCCCCTTCAAGAAAAACAAAGCTGCTTGCCCAATCTCCTGGAGCAGCTTGTGAAGATGTTCCTAAGTGACAAGAGGTACCACCAAGATCCAAGATTTGTTAGCTACTGTATTAAGCTGGTAGGTATATGCTTTTTTGGGAATTAAGCTATCCTAAAAAAATAAAGTTGTCCTACCCTTCTATAGTTCTGTGAATGCAAAGAGCTGAGGGAGGAAAAGGAGTCCTCAGGGATGTGGTGTGTAATTCGGATGTATTGCTCTCTCCAGGAGCTCTGAGAACTTTTCAGTCTTGCTGAAGGATAGCAGGTTTCTTTAAAGCTGTGTTATTAAGCTGTTTAGCTTCTGAGAGGTATCTTATCTACCAACTGGTTCTATCTTTAGAAAATAATGCCCTCTTACAATGGTAACTAAGAAATTGTTATTGGTTTTTTTTTTTGCCTGCAGCTTCCTTGGATGTTTTTGAAAGTGCTTATGGCTTATGTATCTTTATCTCATGCAGGCGGAGTTCATCACTTCTCCTTGCCAGTATTTTGATTACCTGCATGGACAGGGAATTGGTGCAAAGGCATCTAACTTCTATGTTGCTTGGGCTCAGCAGCTTGTAAATGAAGGCAACGTGCAGCATGCAAGAACTGTCCTTCAAAAAGGGCTTCACAACCAAGCACAGCCACGAGAGAGCTTGCAACAACTGTATTGGTAATCCTGACACGTCTTTTACTTGTTGAACTATTCAGATAGTGTACAGTTAACTTTTTTTTCTTGTGTGCCTATGCTGTGTGCTGTAGCAGAGGTAGACCAATGATTATTTTTGTGAAAGGTAGATATAAGCTTAAAAACACTTCTTTGCTGTTCAATATTTGTTGAGTGTTTTGGAGGGTGTTTTGAGAAAAAACCACTGTCTTCAGTGAAGTAGGGCCCAGAAAGAAAATAGCTTAATTGATTTTTTTGATTAATTGATTCATTTCCTGCTAGTCTCTGTTAAGTAGATCTAGACTATAAAGATGCATAGCCTGTCCTGCTTCAGGCCGTCTGCTTTGGAAACACTATGTGTGGGCTTCATTACTCAGAATCTCAAGCAAATTGGCCGTGCTAATCGCATCTTCAAATCGGGGACATCTGTATGCTTTCCAGAGTGTATTGATTTGCTGTAGCTCACCCTGTAAGCTGCCCGTGCTTCTCTTGACACTGCCAGTTGAATGCATACTTCAGCTGCTGCTTGACTTGAACCTTTTTTTATTTTGGTTGGTGGCTATAGCTGGAACTGCAGTGAGATCAGGTGTCAATTTCCTGATCTGAGATGGATTTTTTAGTCCGCCTTGGGGATATATTGACAATAATACATATATCCAGTTTCTTGTGCTTATCGCACAGTACTTAGCTGATGGGGGTGCCTGTTGGTAGTGCTAGAGTCGGTGCTTATTGTGATAATACGTGTTCCCTCTGGTGATGATAAAACAAGAATCTGATTTCCATATACTGCTGCCTATTGCAGGCTATTTATATTTTTGAGAATGTGAAGCTAACAGGATATGTCCATGTTCAGTAATAAGTGTCCTGTAACTAACCTGAGGTTTTTAGTATTACATTTCATGGTATGATGACCATACAAGGAAATAAAAGGTTCCTGGAGGGTGGGGAGGAATGAGGGACAGATAACTTAATGATAATAACTGACATTTCTTGCAATTTAGCTGGCTGCAGAATTATGATCCTCGGAATCCTCCTTTGCAAGGTGAGGCTAAAGATATTTGCCTGTGAGCTGTAGCTCAATTAGATGAATCTTTTACCTCGATCAGTGGGTTTTGTCACTGAAGAAAATAAGTTTCCTGTAGAAACTAATTTATTTTTTTTCCTGTTTTCCTGGCTATATTTAAGATTCTTAAGGGGAGTGTATTCAAAATGAGGTATTAGTTTTCCAATGCTTAAAGCTAATAGAAATTCATAAATGAGAAAATGATTTCTACTCATTAATGCAAGCCTGTATTATCTGTCCCAGGTGCTGCTGTTATAAAACCACTTCAAACTTCGCATGCTGCAAATCAAATGGCTCCTCGAAAAGGTGTTTCAAATCTTAATGACCCAGTGTATGCTTGCAAAAATCAGGTAAATGACTATTAATAAACTTAGACATTGTGGAAAAAATGTGGAGTCCTCACATAAAATTTAGATCGATGAGCTTGACTGAATAAGAAAGATCAGATATAGTTAGCATATTTTATCTATCTCAAGGCTGTTACTGCTGTTTTTATGCTGTAAGCATCACATCTTCATAGAAATCTCTCAATTGGGAAGCATTGGGGCCCAGCTTTTAGTTACTTGACAGATTTCCAGAATTACAGACAAAGTGATCTGTCCAGCTGGTTAGCATTCTTTGGAGGAATAATATTGTCAATAGATTCTGATCCAGTCATGCTTTTTGGAAATTGCCTACATTGAATTTTCATGAAATTCAAGGTACTTTAAACACTCTCTTTAAGAACAAGTGAAAAATAATGTTAGAGGAAAAGAAGTTTCCAGGCTGGTCCTCAATGGGATGGTGGCTTCTTGTAGAAGTCAGTCTGTTGAGCTGAGAAATGACTAGTTCATCTAGTCAAGCTATGGCAGTTCATGAGCCTGTGTGTAGCTTGCCATGTCAGTCTCTAACAAGTTCCAGCTGAGGTTTTGTTCATTCCTCATGCAAATCTTGAGTTGACTTTACAGTCCAAATCCTGTCACCCTGTACTCATCTTCCTTCACCCGCTTCCCCACAATAAAACAATAAAAAAAGAAATCATACTACTTGTAACTCATTTTAGCTAAGTATCAGAATGTAGCACTTTTGTTCTTCTGAGGTTTGGCAAAGCTAATTACAGTTCTTCACAACCTTTCTGGCTCAGTCAGATGAAAGGTGAACAAGGGCGAAATTAAAGACTGAAAGACTGCAGGTAGGAAACCGATGGAACCTTTCTCAACTTAGTCCTGTTTCCCAAAGCACTTGTGACGCTTTGAGTTTGGTATAGTCTGCAAATACTGAAAAATGTCTCAGATGATGGAGTAGAGGTTAACTTACTATGTCTGCTGCCTGTTCCTTAGCCCGGAGTCTGGTTAGTTTGTCAAAGAAAGAAACTGGAATAGGCTACCCAGTTTGTTCTTAACAAACCCAAGTGATCTATAGCTCACATTCCTGTGTTTTGAAATAGAAACTACCTGTTCAGCTAGTTCTAGTGTCCTCCTGGACTGGCATTTCAAGAACTATATCTGTCTCTCTTCATTCTCTGGGATCTTGTTCGTCTTTCAAAAGCTCTCGGACGTTACAGCAAACTGCTATATGGTTAATTCTTCAGGGTGAACTTCCTCAGGCTCTGATGACTTGTAGAGCTCTCTTTTTGATCTGTTCTTGCCATGTTTATGGTCTGAATTGTCATCTCTTCAATCAGAATTAAATATTAGGAGCTTTGTGGTTGTTGGTCTTGTCAAAATGGATGGTTAACTATAATATTGGAATTTTCATTTTCTTTTTTTTTTTTTTTTTAATTTTTTGTTTCCACTGCCCTGCTTTAGGGTCCTGATTCTGCTGGTGCTCAGTCCTGTTCTGGTGGAAGAGAAGAAGTGTAAGTGTTTGGGGTTTTTTTTAAAGTGATGCTGTGGGAAAATTAACACGCTCCCAGAATAAATCCAATAAACTTGAATAGAGCTTTTTCTTGTTTTTCCTTACAGAAAGTATGTTACATACATCTCCAAATCTGAAGTTCTTCCTAAGTCGTCATCTACTGTTGTTGAATGTGAGCAGGTTGCAATGTATGATAAAAACCTGCTCATATGTGAAGGCTCTGAACTTTCATTTGAGGAGCTAAGAGCCAAGAGATACTTTAAGAAATATGAGCGCCTCAGAAGACAGCAAGAATGGGGTATTCTTCTCTTTCCATCTTGCTATTTCAGAAACGTTCTCATATTCTTGGAAAACTAGTACTTGGCTGCATTCATTTCTTTTCAACTTCTCTATTGAAGCCTGAAAACTTTCTCAAAGCCCAAGTTAGCATCCCCGTATAGAAACAGGGTGGGGTGAGCTTGGAAACATCAGGTAACATGCCAAACAACTGACACTGATGTTTACTGTTTAAGCTCATCCCTTGGGTTTGTCTTTTGAAACCTAGGTTGTCATAAAGAGTGATGTTCATTCTGAGGAAACAGGAGGGAAGTGTGAGCAGTTTTTGGCTGTATTAATTACCCTGATGTGACCTCTAGCTGTGGCTCTCTGCCACCTGAAATTCAAGATCGAGAGTGTCTTGGTTCCTATCAGTAGGCTGTAATCAGAAAGAACCCAGAGTATGCTTTAAACTGTCCTATGGGTACATATGATGCCATAATTTGCCCAAGGTAATTAAAGGCACACTGCAGCAAAGAGAGTGGCACTCTGCCTTCACTTGGCCTTGGCAAATGTAGCTGTGGGACACCCCTTGTGTAGTCAGCGATGGCATGCTTGTAGCTGGGATGGTCTCAACACAAAGTTTGTAATTAGAGGTAATACCTTTGTTTGCTGAATGATGACATTTCAGAGAAAAAGTAGTGGGCTTTCAAATAGACAAATTAGGTCTTAGAGAAGCAAAACCAAAACTGAGTGCAAATAAAGAGCAGCTGCTCAGAAGTGAGTTAGTTGTGTATCTGACCATTTATGGGGGGGGAAGTTGCTGGGGGATGTTGCCAGGCAAAAGAAGTAATTATCTCATTAGGTAAAGGAAGAAGTGGATAAGTTGTAGTCAGTGGAACGGGGAGGGATTCAATGGGAGGTAAGATGCTAATGCATTTTTAAACCAAGTGTTGAATCTGGATTTTTTTTTTTTTTTTTTAAATCCAATAGTTATGTATGATAATTCCCGGCAGGGGCAGCTCTTCCCTTGGGGACAGCAGGCTCCATCCCCACCCAAATTTTACCAAAGGGTCATATTGGTAGAATCTTTCAAAGTTGGTTTCCTTTTATGCTGAGGATGGGTGCCACTAGCATGCTTGCAGCAGCATGGAGCCTGGCACCACAAACACACAGCAGGTGAGAAGTAGGCTAGCCTGTGAACTCCGCTAAAAAGCATTAGAGATGACACTGGTTACCCAGCCAGTGCCGAGACAGTGTTGTGTGGCCTTCACTTGAGGGATCAGGAGCGAGAGGTTAGACACTGAGTCCTGTGGGAAGTACCTGCTTCTCCCAAACTTATACCTTGAGATCTGTGTGTCATCCTGCAGTTGCACAGCATATCTCTCTCTCTCTCTCTCCCTCTCTCTAAATTTTAAATTCCAGCAGCTTGTAACGTCTGTGTTGAGCAACTCATTTGGACACTGATTAACTGCTTCACTTACTATCATTGTTTTATCTTTAGAAGAAGAAGAGAGAGACTCCATGAGGAAGAAAGAGTCAGCTGTCCTTGAACTGCAGGCCCTGCAGCAGAAGCTGGAACAGCTCACCCAGCTCACCAAAAGCTTGGAGGAAACTAGACTGGAACCAGCATCTACAACGTCAGCTGAACCAAATAAAACAGTGGTAAGTATGCACTATGATCAATAGGAGCAGTCTTCAGTAACTTATCTCGTAAAATTTAACCATGCTTTAGATGGTAATCAGAATAGTTTGCTAACCAAATGTGGAAGTCAAGGCTGCAATACTTAATTAGTATAGATGCCTGGCATAACTTTAAATGCTTGATGAAATCTATTTTAATTGTTAAACCCAAAAGTTTGTTTTTGCTGCTCTGCAGTTTAATTTTAGTCACATATGAAAGTTATCTTATGCATGAAAAACTATTTCGGTTATGCAGAAATAAAAGGGAAAACGGCAATGGCTATACTTGTGGGGGCGTTTTTGAGGTAAAAGAACATTTCTCATCTCTGAAGGTTCATCCACATGTGACACCCAGTGCAGCTGTACAGCAGAACTGGATGGCATCTTCTCAAAGTTCAGATCTGCAAAATGCCCAAGGTCTGGTGCCAGACCAGCCTCGATCGAGTGCTGTGTCATCCACTGCTCTTACACTGCACGTAGCAAAACCTGTTGACCACCAGATGACATCAACCTCCCTGTGGGAAGCAACATATAAGAAGGATGCAGTAAAAACTCAGCTAGAGCTTGGAGAATTCCAGAACAGTTTGTTACACCCTCCATTCGATAATGTTTCAGCTCAGGAATGGGCATATCCGGACTCGGCTCTTAATTGGAACACTGGAGAACAGTATGTATAAACAGGCTATTTCTTGCTCTACAAATTGTGCAGTCTTCAGTATCTACGTTTCAGCTGAGAATTAACTGGAAAAAAAAAAAGGTCTCTTCTGAAAAAAAAAAGTCTGAAGTAGCCTGTGGAAAGCAATATTTAGGCATGGATCAAACGTACAGTCCTCATTTCAGGTTTTAATTCCTTTAACCCTGTGTTTTAATGGTAATGACTAAGAGGAAATTCAGTGTGTAACTGAAGTAATTATTCAGCATTGCTTTCCCTGGCATGCCTGAAATAAACAACAGGATGTGCTTAGTTTGTGCAGATCCCATACATTACATCTTGGCCACAAAGGTATCCAGAGAAGAAAAAAAGTGCTTATATCTATCTTCTGCACTCTTGCTTGTGTGATTTAGCTAATACAGGAAACAAAATTGGGGGGCAGAGGGAGAAACCTAGGTTAGCAAAGTGAGCATGGCTGTGTAGGCTTGGCCAACGGGGAAATGGAACCAGTTGTCATTCACTTATATTATGGAGTTACTTGGAGGCAAACTGTATCCAAGAAGAGTATGTAGTGCCAGCTTTTTAACCCTTTTAAAGGACTCTGCTGCCTTTCAGGTTTTGTACCTATTGGCAACTGTATGAGAAACTTTTTGGGGGGCAATCTCAATATTCTAAAGGATCTTTGACTTACTGTTTGTGTGACTAAAATTCAGGGGGGGAAAAAAATAGGATCACTAGTTGCTATCTGTCTGGGATGTTTCTTTTGTTCTAGACTGGGGAAGGCCTTACTACTTAGACTTCAGTACTGCTAAGTCCTGAACTGAAGCTGGAATTTAAATAATAACTTTTATTTCAAGCTAGTGTTCTTAATATTTCCTTCAAAGGCACCCTAACAAGAGATCCACTGGAGAAACTGCTTCTGTGGATGTGAAAGAAGGTAATAAGCTGAGTTTTGATAAAGACTGGAGCTATTGGTATGACTGTTGCTGGTGGGGGATCGATAGCATGTGGCTACTAGTTCCAACCCTAGCTAAGCTTTTTGACTTTCCTAACTCCATTCCTGCAAGTTTGGGCAATGTCTCTATATCCCTTCCGTGGAGCCAGTCCTTGTTACTACCTTCTGTGCAATTCCTTTTTGTTTGAGTTCGGTCAGGAGTTTGCTGTTTGTCCTTGCTGGCTTCCTGCCTGCTTGACTTTCTGTGTCAAAATGGATTGTTTCTGTGAATTGAAGATGGAGTCCTCGGAGGCCACCCAGCTGTCCAAGGTCCCTCTTGCCCTTCAGGGCAGTCTCCCTTGGGAACCTGCCAAGCAGTTCTCTGAACAAGCCAAAATCTGCTCACCCAAAATTCTTTGTTGTCGTTCTGCTACTCATCTTGTTTACTTCTCTTACTAACATTTTGCTAGCTCCTGAAATGTTAATAAACAATCCCAGGCTACTTCAGAAATTATCTTACTGTTCTCGTTTCTAGTATCTAGAGTTGGAAATGCTTCCTTTGCTTCTGGAAATGCTTCTCAAGCTACCCCAAACACCTCGCTGGGAGGAGCAATGCAGGCAACACCATTCAAAGTGCAGCCTTCACCTACAGTTCATACGAAGGAAGCATTAGGTAAGCACCTGGAGTAACATGCAAGTTTCACTGGAATTAATGGGATCTTGCCTGGTAATTTTAGTGGAGCTTAATCTATAAGGAGGCCATCTAGTGACGGGCATGTGCATCATTCAATCAAAGAGGAAAATAAAATTAAATTGGTACTCTTTTGCAATTGTCTGAATGACCCAGAGCTTTTGACCAGAAATAGATGCTTTAATAACATCCCAGCAGCCACATCCTGTAAACTCCTGGATAAGTCACTGGTGGTACACCTGCCAGGCTTTTGGGGGCAGCATGTTCTCTGAGCTGCTCTTGTCAGTACTGTCAGAGACTCCTGTTTCTGAGATGATGACCTTCAATGGACTAATGTGGAAGAATGTTTGGAAGTTAATAAGTCAGCTTATTATATGTTGAGCTTTCCTCCAAAGCTGAAACAAGGGTGACTTGTACAAAAGATCTTCAATTCTTCGTTTTTTTTTTAATGGATGTTGTCCATTCTAACACTGCTTTTTCAAAATCCTGAAAGGGAAATTGCAATTGTATTTCTGATGTCAGATGTGGAGTAATAATATCCTGGTACTGTTTTATCCCTTTTGTACTTTTATGCCATGTTCTTCTGTTTTGGTAATAAATCTGTTAACCACTACCATATAGCAAACTGCTGCAGCTGAATATATATCTGTAAAAATAATTTTTAAAAGCTCATGATATTTATTAGTCTTCCAAATATCTAAGAAGATAAAGGAGAATTTGCTCCTTCAGGAGAACTTGAAATCTCATTTTGGAGAAGGTTAAAAAAAAAAGCTATGGCGCCAACAAGTATGTGTTGGCCAAGTCAGATCTTCCTGTGTTTGTTCAGTTGTCTGGAGTGTTTAAATGCAATATGAAGGAACAATTGTTATTGACATTTGACAAATAATAATTAATTGGCATTTGATTTGACTACTATACAATGAAAGAACCTCTGAAAATCTCTGAAAATGTCTTTTCTTGTACTGGGAGTGATATTCTTGTGGGTTTTATTTCTTTTTTAGGATTCCTCATGAATATGTTTCAAACACCCATCTTGCCTGAACTATCTCCTCTTGAAGAAAGCAAAGAGCAATTTGAAGTCTTTTGCAGAAAAAATGGTAAGTACCACTTATATTTTTCAGTCCATGATGTTTCACTCCTTTATTTTCTGTTTGCCCTTCCCACCAGTCCTCATAATTTTGAGATAAGTAGTTGTTTGATTAGGTGTGGAGTGAAGAAGCCACTTCTTTCCTGATAATGAATTTAATTTATGTCGGGTTCTAAATTGTGATGCACAGTCTGAGAACAGCAGAAGCACTTTACCATTAGCAAGCCTATTAATGTGTGTATTAAACATGTTGCTTCTCTGTAGAGACTTCTCTGGTATTTAAACCGGAAATTTGAAAAGGGCACAGCTGGTACTTCATATGAGTGAAGCTATTTTCTAAAACGTTTTGCAGGCTGGGTGTTAGTATCTGAATTGCCATCTTATCATAACAGTTAAAATTGTCTGAAAACTAGGCAGTAGCAGTGGCTTACAAGAGTGAGCACAGAGATATTTCGCAACTGGTCAGATGCAGCCAAGAAGGCTTCTGTACTCCTGACCAGTCTTGGTTTTGAGATTGAAAAATCTTCCCCATTTCCAAGAGCTTATAGGAGAGATGAGTTGCGTGGCAAATCGGAGGATGCTCCTGGTCTAGCTGGATGTAGCCATGGCCATCAGTTGCCTGGTTACGGGTGAAAATGTGCCTGTTTATATAATCTTTGTTGGGTGAAGATAATACTGGTTATCTTTTCTCTTTAAGAGCCTGATGGAAGTCTGAAAGCTAATGTTGCTGCCCCTGTCATGCCTGCCTTTGCTATCTTTGAAGATGAGAATGAAAAAGAGAACAGCGGGTAAGGTGAAAGAAGTAACGGCTGAGTTCAGTTTACTAAGAAGTACATATAGGATTGATTCTATTCCATATAATTTTGTTGTGATTGTATTTGCAGTATTGGGATAGGCTTGAATACAATCACTAGCAGCTGTGTGGAAGTGGCATGAGAAAGCTGTAGTTGCTTCTCTGTGGAATTGCGCAACTTTCCTGTTTGGACAGTGTGCTTGAGATGCTTAATTTTCTGGATAACGGTGGATAGCTCGTTTCTCTGAGCTACTGCAACTTCTCTAAGTGTCTGCAAATGGGATTCTTTAAAAAAAAAACAAAAAACAAAAACCCAAAAAACCCCCACCAAAAAAACTAACAACAAATCTTTGTTATGATTAGTCTGCCTGGGGAAAAGCTGTTCTAAACTACCTGTTTTGTCAGGATCCCGCAGCATAAAAACAAGCCAGAAGAGCCAAGAACTATTGGAGAACGTCCCTTGACTGACTGTACAGCGGGTACAGAAGTGAGTGTTTGGTCTTATTGCAAGAATTAGCTTTGAAAATGGGTTACTTAATTACAGGGATATCAGAGACTATTGTATTTACATTTGTTCTATCGCAATCCTGCAACATTCTTATGAACAATACCTAGCTGAAGTCTAGATACCCTTTCCCATTTCCTGCCAATGGGATGAACTTTTTCAGTTGTTAATTTTTGCAAAACTTCTAGAAGCTTAATAGTGGAGACCTCTATCCCTAGAACAAGTCTGACTGCAGTTGGTGTGCAGATTTGGCATCTGTTTAGGGGAGGAAGGACAAGGGAGTGAGAGACACTTATGTTCTAATACCCACCTAACAGTTTTCATAGCCAAGGAGATGCATAAAACTTCAGGCTGCTTGGACATAAGCGATCGCTATGTAATGACATAGGCTTTTTCAGACTCTTATGGCAATATATTTTATCTAGCATTTTGCTGTGATGTTGATTATTGCCAGCATTCAGGTCTGATACAAAATTGTGTAAATCTGTGATTTAGGTTATATTGCCATTCCTTTATTTTTCTAACACTGTAAGTTGGCACAGGCAGACTCAACATTATTGAAACTGACTGCAGAGGCTGCTGGTAGGCTGCAGTGTGGCTCTGGCAGGATAGTTTTGATGGCTTAGTATTAAATCTTTATATATTTTTTTCCTGTCTAGGAAGAAACAGGGACACCGGAGTTCTTAAGGGATGATTATACAGTGTGGAATGTACCGAGTAACAATAAAACGTTAGCTCCCAGTCCAAACAACACAAGAGACTTTGCACGAGCTGCCCAGCTTGTATCAACACCATTTAATTACCTGTCCGCACATTCCCGACAAGCTTTGGAGGACAAAGGTAAAATAATGAATACTTCAGGTTGAGAGCATCTAATTCAATACTGCATAACTCCATTTCTGTGCCCGGTCATCTCGCAGGCCTTGCTGAATACCATGTAGGTATGACTCCTGCTGCTGCAACTTCTGAGCATGCATTCCTTGCAGAACAGCAGCTGGGAGCATGGGCTGGCCCAGCACATAAAATTTCCAAGAATTTTTAATTGGGGGAATAAGAGAAGGTGGCGAGGGACAAGAGAGGCTTTTGACTGTGCTGTAGAACTGCTGTTCTGAACTGTTCCATGTGGTTGTAAATAGTCAAAAAAATTGACTGAAGACCTACCACCGCCGCCTTCTGGGGGCACATTTATGCTTGTCTGCCCCTCTTTAGTTTTGCAATACACTCCCTAAAGAAATCAAGCTGTTGTTTTTCCTTATATATTATTTTAAAATAGGCTTGTTTAGTTCTAGCTCTTGTGATACCTTAGCAACTTTCTCAGCCACGGTGTGACTTAACCTTCTTGTCTTGGTAAGAATGCTCTAAATGCGCTTGCCTTTGCGGAAAATATACATTTGCTATTGTTGCTACTCCTTTTGTTCAGCCTGTGGAGATGGCTTGCCACAAATGGATTTGGAGTTTTCTGAAGAACTGCACAAGCAGACAAAAACTAAGAAGCTAAGGTATGTCATGACTTGCTGAGATTCTTCAAGGCTTGAGAGTGCTAAGCAAATCTGTACCAGAGCAGGCAGCTCTGCTGTGCTGCTCTTGATTCGAGTTTTCCAGGTAATCTGGAGCTGACATATTTGTGTCAGACTGACTCTTGCTTAGCATACATCTCAGCACTTTGTGGAGTTAAATGAACCTGGGTATGGTGATAAAGCCCCTGAAAATGCTCCTGTGATTTAAGTTTGCTGACAATTCTAAATTGGAAGTTAACCGTCCAGAAAGTTTTAATGGCTGTGTATGTAAAACTGCTGCTTTCTTTTCAATATTGGCTGAACTTGTTGGCTGATGGGCTTGAAAGTTATTAGGCTATGGGTAGCACAATATGACCAGATCTTATTTTCTTAAGAATTGTCCATTTTATTCATCTTAATGTTGGTTATGGCCGAAGTCGTCGCAAGTGTGGACATTTGACACATTTTTGCTTATTGAAGATGCAAAAATACCATGGCAGTACTGTCAATTAATAAATTTTGTTTTAAATGTGTAGCCCTGCTCTTGAACATGTTGCAGAACAAGGAGAGCTCCAAGGAAATGTCTTGAAACAAAGAAATGGAATTCAAGGAATTGTTGCAGCTCCTTCTCAAAGATTACACGACCAGACTGCCATGAGCAGAACTGAATATTCCTCATCTGTTGGGGTAGACAGAATTTCCCACGAAAAGCTGTCTGGAGCTGGGCAGGACAGGACAGCCCGGAGCATTAGAGCTGCAGGTACAGAGCATTGCCTACAGTTTTCTTCTGTCAAGTCCAAGACTGGGGCGGTGTCATGTTCTTGCAGCAGTGCTTTGTTCCAATATGAAGGTTGTCACCGCAGTGAACAAACTGTCTTGCAGCTCCTGCAAGGAGATCGCTGCATATATAGAAGTAATGTAAAGAACAAGTGTGGGTCATACCTGTATTATATGATGCCAAAGATATCATGAAGTACGGGAGTACCTAAGGGTTCTTTGCTAGTTGAGGCTCAAGTATTGTACTTCAGAAACATGTTTTCAACTTGCGATTTAAAAAAAATTTATGGGCAACTTTAATGGAAGGCATAGGTATAAAAGCTGGATTGTCAAAATTAAGGAATACTTCACTCTTTGATCTTTTGTGTTGTGTTTTCTTGTTTTGTGTTGTTTTTTTTTTTTTTTTAAATCAGTGATACTCATTCAAGTATAAGCTTGTGTTACCCCTTTGAAATTACAGTTTTCTTACAGCTTAAAAATGTTTTTCTTCTTTCCATGAAGTCCTTGTTGAGAACCCTTGGGATAAGGAATTGATTTGCAAATTCTTATCAGAGCTTCCTAAACCACTCCACACCTATGCCAACTACTTTGAATGGAAATCTATTCTTCCATCCATCAGACTGAAGGCGGAACTCCCACTGGGTAAGAGCTACTTTAAAGCATTTCTCAAAGTTTTTCTGGGAACTTCTGAGGCATTTTTTAAATTCATTTTTCTTGTGCTTATATCCAGATAGCTTCCAGATTATCTAAACCTCAGATTTGAAATTAGACCTGTGTTTCTGTTTGCCTTTTGTAGCATAAGCATTTTTGATTAGGCATTCTGAGTAAGGAATTTTCCCAGTTTTCCTTTCCTAGTAATCCGTGACACAACTTTCAAACTTTGTATAGCGCAGCAGACCTGTGTCAACAAAATCTGTATGACAGTAATTGCAACATACTTGTATGACTTAAACATTAGTGTTTACTTTTTAAGGAATGCACTTTGGAATTTGATTACTTCCCAGGGAGTCAGACTAAAATAGAAACACTGTGGGGTTTTTTTAATTTTTTTTTTTTTATGTGGCACTTTGCAGCCCTCTTGTTCTCAAGAGTGAATACAGGCTCTCTTCTATCGAAAGGCTGGCTAGCAAGAAGAGATTTGTGGAGAAAGAGTAGCGCTAGGGTTAAAGCAATAACTTACATAGGCTGGTGCTTTTTTTTTTTTCTGCTTTATTTTTCTGAGTAGTGATGTCTCTTCTGAAGTTTGCAAACAGGACTTAATGTTGTTAATCTCTTAAAGGTTCCAGCTCATTCCACGTGGACTGCTTGGTTGGAGAAGGAGCTTTTGCTCAAGTCTATCAGGCTTCCATTCTGGATGCAAGTAACCCCAGAAACAATCAGAAAGTAATATTCAAGGTAAGTAGCGTTGATTCAGAATAGCTCTGCTGGAAAATTCCTGTGTCTTATCGTGATGACACCTACCCTGGGTGGATTCTGCTGAGCTTTCTTATTTATAATAATGAAGTAAAGCATATTGGTCTATCCTGAAAGCCTTGTTCAGATTGAGTGCTGTGATGTGTGATTCATTCTACATGGGAAGTTATTTATCCTCTTGGCTCGACTTGCCTCTTCATCTTTTCATTATGAAGTAGTCACAGGTATCCTAAAGAGTAAGAATTACTGCCAAACTATCTATCTCAGCTGAACAAAAGCAGCTACTTGTGCAAGTGCTCTTAGTCCACAGCAAATGAAAATGGATATGGATTGATGATAAAATTGCTCTTGCTACTAGATCACACTGAGAGGGCCTGTCTTTGTTCCAGATACATGTTCACTAGCTTTCCACAAGCATTTTTGCACTTCATGCAGCCAGCCTGTTTGGTGGCAGCTGGCTGTTATGTAGACTTTGCTGGGTGATACCTCTCTGGTACAGTTTTGTTAATAAACACACTTCTCTTGATGGTTGATTGTAAATTGAGCAGCTCCCTCTCTGCTCTGCCCTATCTTCTTCCAGGCTGCTTCAGTACAGGAACGAGCAACAGATGATAGCATGTGTTTACATCAGAACCACTGCCAAGAGGAAAGTCTGTGCAACTGCGGGGTCAGCTTAGTCCAAGAGGGTTATACGAGGTCATGCAGCTCTGCATCTGCTGCTGGCTCAGAGGGCACGTGTACAGTTACTACAGTCTGGCTGAAATGTGGTTATGTGATTGAGTTGATACACACACCCCCCCCTTAGCTTCTCCACATCAGATCTATTTTTGTGGATCTCCTCTGCCACATTTAATCTTTCAGGAAAAAAAACCCCACACTTTTTCATGTTAACACATTAACTGAGAGCAAGGTGACTTAAGTTTTTTTTAGCATCAGGTATTCAACGTAGCAGGGGAAATAGTAGGGAAAGGAATTGGAAAGGTTTTCCTGTTTTGATTTCAAAAGGCTTTTCTCTTACACAAAATGTCTGTTGCCAGCAGAAACATCAACGTTGCAGACAGACTGACATTTTAAGTAACACAAGAGAGTGTATAAGCCAAAATGGAATTGTGGTGTGTAATTGAAGTCTTGATTCAAGAGGATTAATCATTGACTATATCGACCTTAAGTTAATTACTGTAGATATAAATATTTCATTTGGTCAAGAGGAAATGTGCCTAGTTGGCCATTAAAAAAAACAAACAAAAAAAAACAACCTGAGAAGAACTACTGCTGTAATGCTAATAGATTTTCTTAGTAAATCAACTTTTTGGTTACAGGTCCAGAAGCCTGCCAACCCTTGGGAGTTCTATATAGCAACACAACTGGTAGAAAGGCTCAATCCAAGTATACGCCACCTCTACATCCACTTTTATTCTGCTCATTTCTTTCAAAATGGAAGTATTTTGGTTGGTGAGCTCTACAACTATGGAACATTGCTGGTCCCTGTGATCAGTTTATGCTCTGGAACATCTATATTCTTTTTGGAGTGCTATTGTATTACAATATTCAGATGTCCCCTCTACTCTCCACTTTATGGACCTTCATTGTGAGCATGTTCTGTGTTTATCAACATGGACCTGTAATCCATATAAAGTTGTTTCTGTGTAGCTGATGGCTCTTCCCTATCGTTTTCTTTACAGAATGCCATAAATATTTACAAAAAGCTTCCTGAGAAGGTGATGCCTCAAGCACTTGTAATCTACTTTGCTGTAAAAATTCTTTATATGGTAGAAGAGCTCCACAGCTGCAAAATCATTCATGGTGACATCAAGCCTGACAATTTCATACTTGGAGAAAGGCAAGTATTTCCCTTTGCTACCTGAGATGCCAGCATATCATAATGTCATAGCCTTGATACTGACATGATTGCTTCATGTCGTCATGACTGAAGGTTTCTGGACAATGATACATGTGATATAGACGGTCTCTCTCATGGCTTGACGCTCATTGACTTGGGACAGAGTATAGACATGAAACTATTTCCCGAAGGAACTGCATTTACTGCAAAGTGTGAAACATCTGGATTTCAGTGTATTGAAATGCTGACGCAGAAACCGTGGAACTACCAGGTATGAGGTTGCATAGAGAGCCTAAATGTTTGAAGCTTACTGCATGCACCTATTGTGAATAAATGGAGTATAGAAATATTAGGCTTTTGCACTAGAATTGTAGCTTCAGCTTGTTGCTTTAAAAACACAATCGTGAACTCTCTTCTTACAGAGCTTGCCCTCTTGGCTCCACAGAGTGCGTTTCAGCTAATTTTTAGTGGTCTCAGTACATTTTTAATATGAAACTTGTTTATACTTTGTTTAGACGGACTACTTTGGCATTGCAGCAACAGTCTACTGTATGCTCTTTGGTACCTACATGCGAGTGAAGAATGAAAATGGTATATGGAAGCCTGAGGGAACCTTCCGAAGGTTGGTGTCAAATCTTTTCAAAACCTTCTTTTGTATAGAAAGATGCGTCATTAGTACCAGGTTTCTCTGAGGTTAGTTTCTGGCATAGCTTTTAGTGTTACTTGCACTTACTTCTTGATAACTCTATAAACTGTGGGTTCAGTGCATGGGAACTGCTTCATAAAATTCACTGACTTTAAGGACAGGAAGTGTTTCAGCAGTGGACATGGCAAATTGCACAGCGTCCTCGGCTTCTTGCTGCCTAGAAGGAGGAAACAACAACTAACGAGGAAAAATCCCACTGGTTCATTAAGCAGCATGCCACAACGGAAGCTGTGTTACGTTACAGCGATGGCTGCAGTTGCTCCAGCCTGTAACTGGGAAGGGAGCAGGGTAAATACAGGAAATAGTATTTTTTAACAGCTTAAACTTAGAAATTTTTTGATGCATTTTTGTTCCTTTGCAGGCTTGCCAACGCTGATGTGTGGAAAGAGTTCTTTGAGAGCATGTTAAACATCCCCAATTGCCACAGCCTGCCTTCTCTAGGAGTTTTGCGCAAAAGCCTGAAAGACTTATTTTGCAAGTCATATGCAAAGGAAATAAAGTTCCTTCGGAACAGACTTGTTGTGTTGCTCATAGAACACAAACGGTCACGCAAATAAGCACTTAGTTTGCACAGTTACTGAGGACTGACATTTTATTGATATGAAATCTTTTTGTAATAACTTGTTTTAAAAATAAACGTTCGTAGGATTACCTTCAGGAATGATAACTTGCATCTTCCTATGCTTTTGTGGGGGAAAAAAAAAATTACACTAAAATTACGTGTTAATGTAACTTGTCCAGTTTGGGAGGCGTGGGCATGCTGGAAACTGTAGACAGTTGTCATAATATTGTATATTTCTAAGGGGGGAAAAAAGCTGGTGAAAAGTATTGTACAGGTTAAGTAATTGCTTTCAATCTCCCCTGGGATATTTGAAGAAAGACCGTCAAATCATTCATGTGGAAGGGGCCTTGGGAAGTCGGCTCCTCTGACCTGAAAGCAAGGTCAATGCTGAGTTCAGACCAACTATGCTGGCAACCCTTAGCTCTTGTGCGGAGGCCAGGAAGCATACGGGAGGTAACTGCAGTCCAGCCAGGAGAAGGGCAGGCTGGGCTTGGAAATGTAAAGTGTATGTGAGGTCTTGAGGATGATGAAGAATGGAGAGGAGGCCTCTTGGGAGGAGTGAGTTGCTGGAAATGGGAATGTAATTCCAGACTGAGACCCTACCATCGTGGAAGACATGAGCAGCTCTTCTAAGAAGAGTGAAGAGAGCAACTGGAGGTGAAATAGGTGTATGTAACATGGGCTACGAGAGCGTGAACTCATGTAGCTTTCTATGCCTGATCAGGAGAAAACCCATGGTCAGTAGGTGGAAGGAGGGCAGGTTTTCTGTAACTGTCTCTTCTCCCAAAAGAACCACTGCAGATAATCAATGAATAGGAGGAAATGCTGTTTTGAGTCAGTGACGAGACAAAGGTGCAGACGAGCAGCAGCACTCCAAGTGCTGGTATTGCAATTCTTTGAGGTTTGAGGCTCCTACATTCACAGCCCTCCTGCTCTACCCTTTCTCTCAGGAACTTCTAGGTTGAAAGAAAGAGAGGTTTGCAGATTAGATTTAGATTAGACAGGACTGAAATCATACTTGCCACTTTTGTTAAATTCACTTCTGACCAGCCACAACGCAATTATTAGAGACAGAGAAAACCAAGAAGCAAATGTCTCTCCTTACTGGAATTGAAAGTGTTATTTTCTGTTCATTATGAGTTTTTGTTTTCCTTTACTGTGGCAGAATACTGTGAAAATACTCTGGGGAAAATGCCAAGGAAAGCATTCCTTTAAAAGTGCCCCTGTTCCTTTTTATCTGTTTTCATGTTTCTTAACTGCAGTGGCCGTACACCAACGCACTGAATTGTTGCTGCCTACACAAGTTGCTCACTTGAGTTTGTATGAGGTTGGTTTGACTTTATAGCTATTTTGTCAAATGTTAAATGTCAAAATAACTTGAATTACCTGAACTACACGAAATCCAAAGAAATCTATCAGGCACCTTGAACACAGCAGCTCCACAGCAGCGTCCACACTGGGCTATCTTCCCTGGCTTGGGAGCAAAGGCTGCGCTCTTGGGTAAGAATGGACATTGCTTCTTTGGAGCAGCATCTCTGCATTGGCTCACACCAAACAAACATCTCAGGTGGAGTTTTTCTCTGCTTGACTTGTTTCAAAGCAAAACTTGTTTCCTGTATTCATTCTTGCAGCCAAACCTTTAAAAGGATGCTGGGAACAACTGGACATGGCCGATAGGTACTGCGAAAGGTGGACGGTACCTCTTGAGCTCCCCTTGCCATGAAGCGACTTTTCCTTTTGTTTCTCCACATCCTTCAACACTGCTAAGCTGAGACTTGCTGCTAAAACTACTCTGCACGAATTTTCTCTGGAGCCACAACTGTGATTGCTTTGGAGAGCTTCCTAGCTGGACCTCCTCTTCTGCGATTCCCATGCGGTGACAAAATCTCCCCGGCTGCCCAGTCTTGGGGTGAGCTGCGCCATCCACGTGAAAGCTGCACCACAGCTTATTCACTGCCTTTGCTCGAGCCTCTGTGACTACCGATGAATCTCAGGGAGTAAATACGTACAGGGCTTTGCTCCTCGCAGGCGGGCAGTGCTGTGCATCGATGCTTTGCAAACGGTGAATAATGGATGGCCGGTGGCGCAGTGTGCTGCTGAGAAGCCAGGATTGCAGGGTGATCCCAGTACCGAGATGCTTCTCTCACTGAGGACCTTATTCCTGTCTGTGGATAAAATGGGGAGCCGTAACCAGGAGTTATGGGACCTGAAGTGATGTGTAAGGAAGATAACGTATGGGGGAGAGAAGAGCCAGCAGTGCTGCACAGGGAAATCAGTGCTTGGTGTGTGCGGGGAATGCAAAGATATGCCATTTGGACTTTGTCAGCCTGGCTTTGCTGCCTGCAGCTCCTCCCTGCTCAAACTGCATATGAGTGATGTGTGGACTTAATCTGTGCAGAAGCTGGAGAGTGCTCTTGCAGTGGGACCTGCACAGCACGCTTTGGGGGGCTCCGGAGGAGTTCTCTGTACCACTGCAGTCCATGGGATGCAGTTATTCTGCATCCTAGTGCCCTGGTCTATAATCCTGCAAAGAGGATAGAAAAAAAGGATGCTTTATGAGCAGGGCAGAGGCTATTTTAAAGCTTTTGAATAGATGGGAGCAGCTCTGTATCCTACATGCAAAAATGACACTAAAAATTTTGCTAATAATTCAGAGCCTCACATCCTAAAAAATAGGGGTCCAACTTTCCTCTTATCCTCTTGACACCGATGTCCCACCAGCTCTTTCTGAAAGGTGCTGTGGCCCCCACACAGAGCCTGGGGGAAGGCAAGGGCATTAACTTTATTTGTGCATCTTTCCACAGGAGGGAGACAAACAACAGACTTTCATAAATCTTATCTTTCATATTTTTCTCTACGAAAATCGTTCAACTTGAAAACCAAGCAGTGGCTGGGTAGGTGTGCTAAGCCCAGGCAAAGCCGATGGAGCCCTGGGCGCTGGGGAAGGGCAGGGATGTTGGGCTCGCCGCGAGCAGGGACGGATGGGTTGGAGTTTGTAGGGTTTGCTGTTCTGGCCTGGGGACTGCGGAGGAGAAGGCAGCCGTGCAGCCAGCTGCAATCGCAGGCTGCTCTGTGTGCAGAGGTACTAGAAACACTTATCCTCTTGTTTTCATGAATCCAATTGCACTGTAGAAAAGCCTGTATTGGCGGGAAGGGTGTTGACACCCAGAAAATGTGTCATTTTGGGGTAATTCATTGTTACACTGTTTATTTGCACCTCCCAGGTCTTGCATCGTGCTCTTGCTCTTCTCCAGGCTGCCCGCAGCAAACCTGCCCCGGACTGATGCCTCCCTCTAGGATGCGGTGCTGCGTGCCCGGGCTCTGCAGATACCTCTCCACCTGCCTGCAGTTTTGGGAGATCCGACAGCACTGCTCCTTCCTCGCTTTGGGAAAACCGTTTCCATGTCACGCAGCAACGTGGGATGTTTCCTTCCAGCAGCAGCGAGCATCTCCCTGCAGCTGGAGCTCCTCTGCCTGCCTTTATGGCAAATAACTCTCAGATTACCCTGTAATTCAGCCTGCTTTGCTTCTTGTTAGACTTTCTGTGGCAGATGGAAAAGCCTTCGGGTTTGATATGAAGCAGCTGGTTAACAAGTCAGCTGTAGCAAGTTGCACCGTGAGGCAGATCAGCTGGAGAAACCTCCTTGTAGCTGGTGGAAATATAAACATTCAGTGCTGGGGTTGCCTTTTTTTTTCCCCTTCCTCCTTCGTTTAATTTTCTTACAAGCTGAGCTGGAGCCAGCTGTTCTCTGTCCAGGCAAAAATCTCTGCCAGGCTCAAGTTTTTAAATATATAGTAAATATATATATATATGCATATTTAGTTCCCCAACTCATAACACAGCATCATACACATATGACGCTGCGTTATGAGCACGATGGAGTTTTCACCTGCATTGTTGCCCCTGATTAATGTTAATTTCTGCCTGCCCCACCTCGGGGGAGTGATTTTTTTTTTTTTTTTTTCAGCTGTGGTACAGGTGTGTCCCCGCCAGCTGTGCAGGAGCCTCTATACAGCTTAAATGTCAGCCCCCCTGCAAGTGGAGAAGGAGCTCGCGTGGGTGTAGAAGTTTCACATCATTATATATGGTAGATAGGTGTCAGCTATAACTTGCTGTGCATCCCTCCTCGCTCGGCAAGCATCCCATCTGCCTGCAAGCACTGCTCCTGCTCAACGGCTAAGAGCATCCAAGGGAAGCCGGGCACGGGTGTGAGTTCCGAGGATGCCTGCAGGGTTGCGTCGAGTGCGATTTTTTGCTTGCAATCACCTTGATTTTATCATTCTGGGCTCTCAGTTTTGCTACGAATGTTTATACAGGAGCAGAGGTCTGAGATGGGGTAGCTGGTGGGGATGGCTGAAGGGGTGCTGCCTGCCCATGCTGGTGCGGGGTCAGGTTCAGGTTGCCTATGCCCTGTTATTTTCCATTAAATAGCCTTAAAAAGAAGCCCCCGGGCTGGGCACCTGCTCCTGCCACCCCCTTGCACGAGCATCCCTGGGGAAGCAGGAGGGACAAAGGGTAAAACCATCCCAGGAGGGGCCAAGCGGCGTGACGGCCGTGGGAACAGGTCCACGGAGGGTTGACCTGGGGGGGTGGAGGCTCCTATTTTCTAACCGATTTTAAAATGAGCTGCTAAAAAAGAGCTTTGAAAAAAAACAACACAACAACCCAAAGCCCCAGCTGGCGACGCTGATATTTCCTCCTCGGCGCGCACCGAATCCACACTGATGAAGATCTCTAGGTATCCCCAGAGTCGCCCTTTAGAGATAACTCATCTTGGGGCCTCCACCACCCACACGGAGAGGAGAGATTTCCTGGTGCGTGGGTGGCTCGCCTTTTCTTCTGCAGAAAACCCAAGTTTACTCACTTTTCACCCTTTGCCATTGTGCCGTGCCTCGGTGGCAAGCTAGGGCCCCCAGCCGGGGTCTGGGGCTTGCTCTTTCCCAGGTCCTCCATTGCTTGCTGGTGGCAACCCATCACTAAGTACCCCTGGTCGAGCCCTTGCTGCCAGCAACATCTCCTTACCATTGCTTGGCAGTGGCCAAATTTTGTTAACCACAGTATTTAAGCCATTAAAAAAAAAAACGTTTGAGGTTGTTAAAAGTTGCAGGCACCTCACTGATTAGTTAGACGCACATTAATGAAGCAACGGTCCTGATTCCTGTACAGGTGAGGCACTAAGGTCACCCAAGGCAATGTCACTCAGCCACATTAGGGACAACAAATAACTTCACCCAGCTTGAAATGCCCATTAACTGGGTAACAAATTACTTCTGGCCAGTGGTGAATCAAAGCGACCCTCCCCAGGGTATACCCCCACCCTGGTCTGGGGGCCACTCAGGTCACAACAGGACCATTCTCAGCCACCACTGCCTCTGGAAGAGGCTGCTGCTGCTGAGCGACTGTCCCTTGGTCCATCACGTCACCATCGTAGCAACGACATCCCACATAGAGATGGTTTAGGTGTTTCTTTAACAAACATATATATTTAAAAAAAAAAAATCCACACCTACTTTTATATATAGATAACCTTTGCATGTTCGTAGTAGCCACTGGGGATATGGAGCAAGCTAATGGAGGAGTAATGGCTCTATTTTGTTTGTTGGTTGTTTATTTTTTTTTAAAATTCAGTGACTCAATGCTCACCTGAGATGCGGAAGACCCAGGTTTGGTCCCTGCCTGACACAGGGGACGCGGACCTGGGGCGTGGGGAAGGTGACACCCGGTCACTCCAACAGAGCCACCCTTTGGGTGGGAGAGGGGTGGGCAGGTTTTGGGTCTTTTCAATGCCGGTGACGTCACCCGCAGGTGCCTGAGCCCGGTGGCAGCTCGGTGCACGTCCCACGGCTGCTCTCACCACATCTGTGCCAGCTGCCTGCCCCGGCACGGGCTGCCCTAACCCACGTGTGCTGCCTCGCTCATCCCGCTCTGCCGGGCAGCCCGTCCGTCCCCGAGATCCTCCAGCCCTCACTCCCCTCCCCGGCCAGGAAAACCCCCTCCTCTCCTTCCTCTTTCTCTTCTTCCCCGGTCCCCGGTGCCACCTTGGAGGTGCTGTGTCTGCTCCTGCGCTCCCGGGGCTGAAAGCCGACGGCGCTCGGCAGCGAGCGCGGCACCGCGCCGCGGTAAAGGTCAGGCTCCAGAGCCGGCTCAGATAAAGCCTCGCACTTAAAGCATGTGGCTTGAGCTTGATTTTATCTGCCAGCGCCAAGTGAAATAACATTTATCACAACGGGCTGGAGAAGAAGAAGTCACTTTTTTCCGTTGGGGTGTTGTATAGTTAAAAACGGGTTCGGTGAGCAGCTGCTCGTCGGGGGGGGTGTTTTGGGGGTGGATTTTCTCTGCGAGACTGGGGGTTTTCGGCTCACTGGGGCTGTGCTGGCAGCATCAGGGGTCCTTCCACCCCAGCCTGGCACCATCTCCTTTCCTCCATCCCTCCTTCCCTCGCGCTTCCCAGTGGCAGTGACGGTCTGCTGGGGTAGCGCAGAGGGAGGGCTGGGTGGGCAGTGCTGGGAGACTGGGATGCTGCGGTGGCACGGGATACCCGCCATCCTCCTTGTTCATCCCTCTCCACCTCCCCTCTAGTTCCTCCCTTCTAATTTCCATCTGGGAGACAAGAAAGTGCCCTATGGCTGGTGGCATCTTTGCGACACAGATGCCGGCAGGTCCGAGGGGAGATTTGCTAATTGGTTGTTAGCGTGTGCTGGATGCCGCAGGATGAGGGCTGAGATGTGGCATCCCCGACCTGGTGTCCCCGAGGGGCTGGGGGGATGGATGCTGCGGGGACTGAGGCAGCAAGAGGAGGGTTTGCAAACTCCACCTCTCTCCATCCGTGTCCACTGACAAGTGCTGTGCTGGACTGCTGAAAATTAGATGACCTTTGGGATGTGGCTTAGGTGCAAATACTTCTTAGATGGTTCATAACAATAGGAATGAGGACAAAGTCGAAACAGATTTGTTCCAGGAGGCTGGTGCCGTGATTCACGGAGGAAAAATGCACTCAGAGAAAGAGGGGATGAAGCCGGTAGCTGTCACGGCTCTCCAGACAATCGTGGGCACGCGTGAGCCTTGCAAACCCACCAAAATCGCCGGCTTAAATTTAGGTGTTTGAAAGGACAGGCTGTTCTCGCACAATGCTTTCCCCATCACCTTTCTGTTCACATGAGCCACCCACACAGAAACCAAAATGAACGAGGAGGAGAAAATAGATGCAGCATCTGCCTGCCGGCCCCGTGCCCCTGGCAGTCCTCATGCCTCTGCAAGCGACCCCCCCCGCCTCGCTCTGCCACAGCACCGTGGGTCCCCCGGGATGCTCGGCCGTCCCCGACAGAGGGTGGGTGGCTCTCGGATCCCAGAGGAAGCGCTGGGGAAGCGGGTGGTCCCTCACAGAGCCACACCGGCTCTGTGCCACGGATACCACTGCCGGAGGGCCGGGAAAGGAGGCACAAGCCTAATTTTCAGCCCTGCTTCTGCCTCGCTGGCAGAACCCCAGCGTGGAAAGGTGACAGTGCTGCCAAGCTGGCAGGAGGGACCCTCGAGGTTTTCCCTCCTGCTGCTGGTCCCTGCCTTCAAATTTTTCCCTAACGAGTTTTCCTAATGAATTTCCCAAACTATTTTTTCCCGCACAAACACCCGCAGGTCCTTTTCCTTCCCATCCCCTCAAAGCAGCACGAAGAGGATGGGAACAGAGCTGCCAGAGCTGGGGCAGTTGCCTGGAGGGCAGCCAGGGATGCTCCGGCAGAGGGCAAGATCAGTGTGTCACACCACCCTTGCACATCAGGCACGTGCGAGGCTGCTTTTGGGGCTGGACAAGGCGATTTCAGCCCTGGACCTCCTGCGAGGGATGGTTTGCAACCTGGCTGGGGGCCACTTTCCCAGCTCTCTCCAATCCAGTTTTGCGATCCACCTGGAGAAATTACAGCGCTCTCCCCAGCTCCCGCTGGCGGCAGAGGTGCCAGCGCCAGCAGACGGAGCAGCATTCATCACGGAGGGCAAGGTCACCCCGAAAGCTGGGAGCACATTCATCATCCGGGTGCCTGGGTGGCGTGCGACCCGTCAGCAGCGAGCAGGAGGCGTTTGGGCTAACGAGCTCTGCCGAAGCCAGTGGGGACCGCAGCTGGTTCCCCGAAGGTTTGCAGCAAAGCCATCCCCTGCAGCCCGTCTGGGCGCCGGTGGCCTCGGTGGCGGCGGTGGCAGTGGCAGGGGAGCCCCGGCCTCGGCTGATAAAGGCACACCCTCGCAGCAGCAGCTGGGGGACAAGATGTCCCCAAGCGCCGCGGGCTGCTCGCCGAGATCTCAGCTGGCACAGCTTGCCCGCGCGCAAGCCGGGCTGCTTCACCAGGGCTCCTGCAGGTTTCGCTGGGGTTTATTTTAATTTCCCCTGATAAAATTCCCTCCCTCGCAGCGGAGGAAGGCGAACGGCACCAGCCACCCCCCAGAGTCAGCAAAAAGTGTTGGGTATCTGTGTTTTGGGTTTTTTTTTATAAGGGTGTTTATTGCCTGGCGCAAGGGCCGGGTGTTGAAGCATCCCCGGGCTTCGCGCACAAGTCAACATTTGCACCGTAGCTGGGGAATGAGGTGTTGAAAGGCGAAGTGTTGGCCAGAGAGAAGAGTCAACCCCCCAGTTTTGGGCTGATGAAGCGCCCGCCGGGCGCCATTGCCCAGGTCGGGGGGATGCTGGGTGGGATGGGGCAACCCATGCGCCCCCCCAGCACCTGCTCCATCAGCAAAGCTCAACCCCCGGGGGCGGCTGTGCCGAATTCTCCTCCTCCGTGCCGGGGTGATGCTGCGGCTGCTTGAAGGATACACCAGCTCCCAGTCCCCACGCTGTGCTGGGGTGCCTCGGGGTGCTCCCACTGCTCCGTCCCCCTCTCCAGCCAGTGCCCTTACTCGGAGCCTCGTCCCCTGTCCCGTGCCATCCACCAGCACGATGGACCCGCGGGAGGAGAAGCAGACGATGGAGTCGTGTGGCCTCGGTCACCTCCCTGCGCTTCTCCGACGCGGGCGACGGGGCCGGAGGAAGCTGTGGTCGGCAGCTCCCGGCTGCCAGGGCGCAGGTTTGAGTTAGTCACCACAAAATAATATTGTGATTGTTCATGCAAAACATATCGTAAATGAGGCTGCTGGGTGGTTTTTTTGNTTTTTTTTTCTCCCACAGTAAAATTGGGTGCCGCTGGGTGACACTGATTGCCGGGGCCGCTGCCTTCCCTCCTGCCCCGGGGACGCCGGCACCGTGCGGGAGCCGGGGCGGACGCCATGCACCCACAGCCTCGCCGAGGTGGGGAGCGGGGAGTGGTGGTGGGGGTGTGCACACGTGCGTGTGTGTGTGTGCAGTGCAAGGGGTGCAGTGGGAGGGGGTGCGGTGCCAGGGGTGCACCGGGCAGTGTATGGAGCAGGGTGTTCGCAGGGTGCGAGGGGGGAGATCCTTAGATGGGGGGTGAGGGGTGTGCGCAGTGCATGGGGGGGTGTGCGGGGCTGCGTGTGTGCAAAGGGCTGTGTACAGGTGTGTGTAATGTGTGTGTGCATGGGGGGCTGTGTGTGCAAAGGGCTGTGTAGAGGTGTGTGTGATGTGTGTGTGTGCACAGGGCTGCGTGTGTGCAAGGGGCTGTGTACAGGTGTGTGTACTGTGTGTGTGTGCATGGGGGGCTGTGTGTGCAAAGGGCTGTGTACAGGTGTGTGTAATGTGTATGTGTGCATGGGGGCTGTGTGTGTGCGAGGGGCTGTGTACAGGCATGGGTAATGTGTGTGTGCATGGGGCTGCGTGTGTGCAAGGGGCTGTGTATATGCAAAGGGCTGTGTAGAGGCGTGTGTAATGTGTGTGTGCACAGGGCTGTGTGTTTGCAAAGGGCTGTGTACAGGCATGTGTAATGTGTGTGTATGGGGCTGTGTGTGTGCAAGGGGCTGGGTACAGGTGTGTGTAATGCTTGTGTGTGTGCACAGGGCTGTGTACATGTGTGTGCAACATGTGTGTGCACATAGGGCTGTGTGTTTGCAAAGGGCTGTGTACAGGCACGTGTAACGTGTGTGCAAGGGGCTGTGTGTGTGCAGGGGGCTGTGTACAGGTGTGTGTAATGTGTGTGTACGGGGCTGCGTGTGTGCAAAGGGCTGTGTACAGGCATGTGTAATATGTATGTGTGCATGGGGCTGTGTATGTTCAAAGGGCTGTGCACAGGTGTGTGCAAGGGGCTGTGTACAGGTGTGTGTAATGTGTGTGTGCACAGGGCTGTGTGTTTGCACAGGGCTGTGTACAGGCACGTGTAACGTGTGTGCAAGGGGCTGGGTACAGGTGTAATGTGTGTGTGCACAGGGCTGTGTGTTTGCACAGGGCTGTGTACAGGCACGTGTAACGTGTGTGCAAGGGGCTGGGTACAGGTGTAATGTGTGTGTGCACAGGGCTGTGTGTTTGCACAGGGCTGTGTACAGGCACGTGTAACGTGTGTGCAAGGGGCTGGGTACAGGTGTAATGTGTGTGTGCACAGGGCTGTGTGTTTGCACAGGGCTGTGTACAGGCATGGGTAATGTGTGTGCAAGGGGCTGGGTACAGGTGTAATGGGTGTGTGTGCAGGGCTGTGTGTGTGCACGGGGCTGTGCGTGCGCAAGGGGCTGTGTACAGGCGTGTGTAATGCATGTGTGCGCGCAGGGCTGTGTGGACGCGTGGGGCTGTGCCCAGACATGTGCACTGTGCGTGTCACGCCCGTGTGCGCAGAGCGAGCGCACGGACACGCGGGTTGCACACACAGCGCGCGCTGCGTGGAAGGTGCGTGCACACACCGAGGTGGGCGGGCAACCACGCGCGCGTGGGGCTGTGTGTGTGCGTGCGTGTGCGGAGCCAACACCTGTGTGTAAGGGTAAGGGGGGGGGGGGG
>VUYV01000016.1:524653-542133 GCA_008711295.1 Anarhynchus alexandrinus | reverse complement strand
CGCCGCCACCACCACCGCCGCCGCTGCGGCGGGGCCTCCGGCGCGGGGTCCGCCCGCCAGCCCTGGCCCCTTCGCCACCCGCTCGCCCCTCTTCATCTTCGTGCGGAGGTCGCCGCTGCTGTCGCGCTCCTCCAGCGGGTACTTCTCCTTCGACGCCGAGCGCAGCCCCGCGCCCCTCAGCTGCGACAAGGCCACGCAGACCCCCAGCCCGCCCTGCCAGGCCCTCAGCCACTGCCTCAGCGCCATGGGTAAGATGTTGGCGGGTAACGGGGCGGTCCGAGGGCACGAAACCGGCCCGCCGGGCTCCCATCCTCCTCCTCCTCCTCCTCCTCTTCATCAGCAACACCTTCTGCTCCTTGCCGTGTTTGTTTTGCCTTTAAAACATGCAGAATGCAGCTTTTTATTGGGATGCTGCGCACCTGCAGCAACGCCTCCCGCATCCCACTGTCTCATTTTGGGGATGCTGGCTGTCACGGAGCACCCCACTGCCGCCACCATGCTGGAGTGGCACCCAGCCCTGCCCGAGCGCCCACCGGACCCGCGGGATGGTTGCGAAAGGCCTCGAGCCCACGGCAGGACAAGCCGTGGGGCGTACGGGGGGCTGGCGGCGGGCAGCCCGGCTGATTCAGGGCTGGCGGCGGGCTGGATGCTCGCCCAGGCAGCCAGGGTGTGGGATTTTTGCAAGCTGGCCGGGCCCGCCAAGCAAACGTGCTGCTGGGGAACACCCGCTAATCCAGCACTTTTTCTTTTTTTTCCTTTTTTATTATTATTATTACTTTTATTCTTTTCCGGGATGGGTCAGTCCCTGCCTGGGGAAGAGGGGACAAAGTTGTTTAATCCAGCTTCCTAGTCAGGGCTTGCTTCTTGCAAGGCTTTATGTGCTGCTTTTCGCCAGGTTTTGCATGCTGCTGCAAGGTAGGTGACTTTGCGATCATTTTCTTTTTTTTTCCCCTCCCGTTTCTATCTCGACAAGCCACACGGTGTCATAGGTGCTAGGGTCACAAAACTCCCGCTTGTTTTGGTGAAACCTGAAATTGGTTCTTGAAAGCAGCGTGGTGGCAGGCGGGCGTGTGTTTACATGTGGCTTACCAGGTAAGGCTGGGTTGAAGCCTCTAGTGGTGAGGAAAACATGCCTGCTGGAGCTGCTTGAGCCATCCAGTGATGCCTTTCCCCTCTCGTGATTAATTCCTCTTAATTGGAGGAAACCTTTTAACTTCCGCCGGCTGAAACTGGGGGAAGGCGGGAGTGAGACAGGTACCACATCAGTACTGTTCCTCAGGGATAACAAACACCAACTCCGAGCTTTACATGATCAAAACATCTTTTTTGTTGTTTGTTGTTTTTTTTTTTTTCTCCCTGGTTAATGGCTGTGGTTACAGCTGCAGAGGACTTACTGTAATATGCCCTTAGGAAAGATTTTCTGACATTATTGCTGTAATTACAGCTTAATGCAAGTTTCACAACCTCACATAGCGCAAACACACGTGGCACAGGCAGGCAAGGATGCTGGGGTTCCTCAGCAGGGAGAGCTGCAGCCAATGTTTTAGCAGCAAGTGACTTTTTTTTTTGGTGCTCCAGGAAGAAATTGAAGTTTTCCCTGATTTTCCTGAGTTCCTGCTTTTTCATTGCTGTAGGAAAGCTGTTGAAATGCTGGTTTTACTGGAGCCTTTGTTCCGTTATTGTTGCTAGGGGCATCATCCTAAACAACTATAAGCAAATGGAAAATACTCGAGCTGTTTAAATGGGACCCTTGGCTACTCTTTAGCACGATTAAGCTGGGAGTGCAGAGCTGTTTCATCCCTAGTCAGGGGCTGTAACTCCCAGGCTGTCACTTACCGTGCAGCTTGCCTCGACAAAGGGCTGTGGGTTTGCCCTGCACACCTCTTCCTTGGTCCCTTTGCTTTGGCGGTGTCCCGCCGGATGCGTGCTGTTAAGTTTTCCGCACGGAAACGGGTTAGTCCCTCTGCAAGGAAGCAAAGGGTATAATTTTTTGTTGTGTTTTTATGTGCTGATTTTTATCTGTTGTAAGGCACTGGCTGCAGGCTGAGAGATGGAGAGCTTCTCTAGGAAGCGCAAGCAAGTGGTCTTTAATAATAATAATAATAATAAACAGGCGTTTCCTGTAAGCAAGAGCAGTTTGTGTGCGATAGGTGCTCTCAGCCTCTCCCGTGGGCAGCGCTGGACTGTTTCCAAGGCTGGTCGAGCAAAGCAAGCTCATGCTCTGCCCTGAAGCTGCTTCTTCTAAATCTTATAAAACCTTCCCTGAAGTTTTCGGTAATGATGTCCCAAATAATAATTAAGCACTGAAAGTGCCTCTGCCAGATAAAAAAGGTGGAGGCAGCCCTGGGGAATTACAGGATGCCTTCGGTTGTGTGCGGGTGTGTGAGCAAGTGCCAATTGCTGGTGGAAGAGTTGTTCCTGGCATGGGAGGTGGCAGATGGCGATGCTTTAGGCTGTCTCGCTTCTCTGACAGTGCAAGGGGGTACACCCGGACACCTCCAAAGCTTTGTTTTTGGGAAATGAGGAAAGCAGCAAGGGGACGTTCTTGGATGGGAGGTGGGAAGGGTTGCAGTGCTGGCTCAGCATGTCTGGGAAGATGCTTTTGGGGATGAGTAGGAGAGGAGTGGGGATGAGTTTATTGGGCTGTACCAGGGAAGGTACAGAGGAAAAAGATGAGCTGGCTTTTTGCAGAGTGTGGCAGGGGTGGTGGTTGCCCTGCTGGGAGTGCTCACCATGAGGTCACCCAAGACAAGAAACGCACCCTTTGGTGGGGTTGTGTGAATTTTAGTCTGATATTTCAAGTCTTTGGCTCTTAGCAGGAGCTGATAATTTTCTTTTTTGGGGGGTTTTTTGTTCAAAGAGCAGCTCTGTCTAACAGCACAGGAGTACAGGGTTTGCATGTTTGTTTTTGGGATGTATTTGGAGCAGGTGCGTGCAAGTGCTCTGTAAATGGGTTTTTCCAGTACTGTTTTGATCCCAGTGTGTTTTCCTGCGCTGTGGAAGAGGGGAGGGAAGCAGCATGAACCTCTCGTTACCTGCAAAGGAGATCCTCTGGGTGTAATAGGTGAATTTAAGGGGCAAACCTTGAGCTGAGAAGCTGGCGGTGTCATTCCTGTTGCTCTTGTTTCGGAGCTGCTGGTGCTGCTGTTTTCTCCCTGAGTTTCGCACGCAACTCATCTGAAGCCGTCTTCTGAGGAGGTTTTCTGCAGGGGGTTTGGATGACCATGCCCAGGAGGTGGAGGTGCAATTTGGGGTTGCTTTCCCCCCCCCCCCCCCCCCCCCCNCCCCCCCCCCCCCCCCCCTCACCCTTCTAAGCAGGAGGGACTGCAGCATCACCATGCCGGTCTCTGTCTGGAGCATCCTGTGGGCTAGAGTGAGATGCAGACATCCCAGGGGTGCTTCTCAGTTTGTCCCCATCCCCACAGCAGCCGTCTCGCCGTCAGTGGCAGACACCGGCTCGTGGTATGACTGGGGGCCCCCTGAAAGCACCTCTGACGGGTTTTGGGACCAGTTATGACTGGACCCTTTTGACACCACTGTTCAGCAGCACCACAGAAAGTCCTTTCTGAAAACCTCAGCCTGATTTCGCTCTCAGCCACCAACCCCAGCCTTCATCTCTCAAGCGGATGAGCTCTTGGGTGTGATGCTGGGGCAGGGAGAAAGGATGGAGAAGGGAGAAAGGATGGAGAAGGAGTGGTACCTCTCTCCCATGCAGTTTTCTCTGCATCCCTGTATCTCTGCATGTTTTTATCTCGTCTCCCTTTTGTTTTTTTTCCTAGCTTAGCTCTTGCTGGGAAAGGCGGTCCGGGGCCAGCTCTGTTGACGGTGGTGGGATTTTGGATGGTCGCCCCGCCCCGGCTAAAATCCTGTTTGCGTTCCCGGAGCGTTGGGGTGGAGTATCGCGAGGGCTGCACCGTGTTTCATTCACCAGCGAGGAAAATAAATACGCCGGGGCCGTCCCTGGGCAGGCAGCGGGTACTACTGCGCTACTACGGCGTGAAAACAAAACAGATCCTTGAGCCAAGCAGTGCTAGTTTGGCTCGGAAATACATTTTCCAGTCAGGTTGGAGCCAGACTTTTATTTAAAATTTTTTTTTTTTTTTACTGCCCCACTAATCCTTTGAATATTTTGAGATTGGAAGCTATTTCTATTCCCTTGTGATCCCTTCTAAGCTGTTGTGCCAAAATGCTCTGTTTTGTTTTTTGCGGCGGGTTTTTTTTGGGTTGTATGGGGTTGTTTTGGTTTTTTGTTTGGGTTGGTTTTTTACTTTTTCCTTAAGGCTGTGATTCTTACTTGGATCCTGCTCTTGGGTTTGTGGGAGGGGAAGGAGGCGGCACAGGTACTGCACGGGGTCCTGCCTGGGTTGCAGACTGCTCCTTTCTCCCCCAGCTACTGAGGGGATTGCACGGTGGCTTTTATCACGTGTCTAATGACTTCTTAAAATGGAGACTAGAATAGCTATCTATAGTACAGTTTAATTGATGCACTGGCTCTTTTTTTTCTTTTATAAGCCAGCACTGTTTTCTTGCATCCTGTTTGTTTTCCGCTAAAGTGGGGGAAGATGCTGTTTGAGAGGCGAGCATCCTGGTTCCCTCCTGCAGATGGAAAGTCCCTCAGTTTGCTGGAAGCGTGATTTCTCGGCGTACAAATCCAATTGTGGCTTTCTTCTCAGTACGACAAAACCAATCGCTTTCCTTTTCTCGTTGAGCACTTCAGAACTGTTTGGGGAAGAAACGTGAGAATTCAATTAAACTATCCGCACAGAGGTTTTTTAAGGTTAGAGAAGAAGTTGCTGCTGTGTCTGCAAGAAAATAAAATTATTTAGAAAGAGGGGGTAGAGAAGGTTTTGCTAGGGAAAGAAACCGGAGAGTGGCATCTCGGCATTCCTCCCTATTTAACCAATGCTTGGATGTTGCCAGAGGGGATGCTCCTAAGGGAAGCCAGTAATTGAAAAATGAATGAATAAAAGCCTAAAAATAATAATATAAAAATAATAAAGAATAAAAGCCTCTCCTGTGATGTATATCTTATGCAACAAGTCCCATTTGCGCTACATACCATGTGCAGGCCCTAGCAGCCTGGCACCTGCACAACTCCTAGGAACAGTATTTAAAAAACTTAAAAATAGTAGTAATAACAAAAAAATAGTACTAGTTCTTTGACTCTTGCCAAGTTTAATGGAATATTTTTTTTGTTGTTGTTGTTCATCTGTTTCAACTGCTCTGTTTTTGTTCTGTGCAGCTTCCCGGTGGCAGTCTCACTCGCTAGCAGAAGATGTACAGCCCGAAATCTGGATTGCACAGGAGCTGCGGCGCATCGGAGATGAGTTCAATGCCTCCTATTGTCCAAGAAGGGTAACTTTCATCTTTTTACTTTCCATTTCTTTACACACAGTCTCTAAAAGGGAAAAGCTTAATCATCTCTGGAAACTAGTTCTGCGGTGAATGTTTCGTTCACTCAAATGCAGAAAAGGATGCGCGGGTGGTTGTCTTTGCCTGGACGTAGGGGTGTGCTGCCTGCGCCGGTGACTCGTCTGCTGCTGCAGCGTCATTAAATCAATTAAAAATAACCTTTCAACTGTGACTTGAGGTTTTTAGGTACGAAGTTCACAGTACCTTTCGTAGCACCCAGGGCCCATAAAGCATGTTGCTGGATTGGGACTGGACGTGACAATAATGAGGAAGAAACTTCTAAAAATTAAGAGGCAGAGAAAGTTTAGGTGTGTTGGGGTATTTTTGGGGTGGTGTTGGGAAGAGCCCCTCTGGAAGTGGTGCCTGGCTAGGAGCTGGGGAGTGGTCAGGTACCCACTAAGGCATTTTCAGAAAAATGGGTAGGGGGCGAATGTAGCGGGTTACTGTGCTTGGCTCCCAAATTCTGCTGCTAAGGGTCACATGCATGGAAGTGTAGTTGCAAAT
Organism: Anarhynchus alexandrinus; assembly: GCA_008711295.1. Classification (NCBI taxonomy): domain Eukaryota; kingdom Metazoa; phylum Chordata; class Aves; order Charadriiformes; family Charadriidae; genus Anarhynchus; species Anarhynchus alexandrinus. Next base: position 536,217 of record VUYV01000016.1, on the reverse strand, counting down.
GTGAAGCAGCGATAGATTTGGTCTGATAACTTATTTTTCTTATAAAGAATCTGCCAGAGCTGTTTGGAAACACATGTATTTTATAAGGCTGTAAACTCTCTCACCTTTGAGTGTTGCAATAAAAATAGGTGGTACTAATGAAAAAAAAAAAACCAACCCAAAACAAACCACCAACCCAAAAACAAATGAACCCAGAGAGATGAAGTAACAGTAGTTTTCAGAAGAGCGTTGTTAGCCAGTACCTTGTCTACCGAATGTTCTTGATGGCTGCATGTCCGTGCATGCAGCTTCTGATCCATCAGATCACCCTTGTGCTTGTCTGTGGGAAGAGGAGTCAGAAGCACGTTAGGTAGAAGTGTTGGTGACGAAATGCTGACTGTCCGGATCTTTATCCGTCCTCCCCGGCTCGTGAGTCACTCCTGCAGTGTGTTTCCTCGCCACTCCCAGGGTCCATTGGCAGATGCCTGTAGGCAGGGGCTCTGCGCCGAAACGGGTGCCAGGCTGCTGTGATCTGGCTCCTTCCGCACAGCCTCTCTGCGTTGCCTTCCTGGAGATTTCTCCATCGGCTCCATTTTCTTTTCGAATACTCTGGCTTTCCTGACTCGAAACAAACTGGAGATAAGCTGCGTTTTATCCTGAATCCGGAACATCCATCTTCCGACCTCCCCCATTCAGGCTGATCCCTCATGATGTGAAATACCTGCTTTTTTTTTGTTTAAAGGACATCTTTTCAATGAAAGGTAGGGACTGAGACAATCCCGCCAGCGTTCAGAAAGCTGAAGGTGCCTGGTAGTGGTGAGCTGATCCAGAAGGGCTGGCAGAAGCACAGGGTGCCGTGCTGTCTGTTTTCATTGTTGGCTCTTGGAGTGGTGCCTTAAATTTGGAGTGCAGGCAAGTCCTTTGAGCGCCTTCTGGGAACGGGTCTGCGATGAGCAGGAATGTCCTCCCTGCATGATTGGGGACCAGCTCCCTCAGTGCTGCCCCACGTGGGACCTTGCAGGCTGGAAATCTGTGTCAGGCACGTCACGCCGCCCTGAACAAAACTGTGATGCACGCTGCCTGGTGGGCAGCATAAGAGGGCGTGAATTTAACGGGGGGCTGAGGAGAGGTGGGAAAGGATTTTCCCCATGGGTCTGAGAGGGTGGGTGTGAAGCCGGTGGCAGGATGGGGCGCAGGTGCCCGGTCGCAGAGCATCACGCAGGTTTGCACAAGGTGTTTCCCAGCGCCGTGGCCAAGCTTCCAACTTTCTGCCCCAGGGAGAGAACTGAAACACAGAGGACCACGTCCTGCTTGGTAGGTGACACGAGCAGAGGCTGTCATGCATGACCCTAAAAACACTTTGTACCTGGTTTAATTAGCATCTGACGAATTCTTGCTTGTTGCACCCAGGAACAAGGAGATTTCAGAGCATTTAAGCAATTGCTGTAGAATTATTGTCTCTGCTGTGCTGCTTTGTTGCTTTGTGGAAAGGTGTCTTTTCCTTCTGCAAGCGGTCCGGCTGCTGTGGGGAAAAGGTGGTCTCTGCAGAGCTGGAGCCCTTCGGCAGGAGGGGTAGGTAGGACGCCTTACAGGCATGCCTGGCGCTGCCGCTCGTTGGGGTTTGCCCTTTAAGAGCGAGGTTAGAAATGGGGAACTGAGAGCCCTGCCAAAACGGCACTTGCCGGGCAGGTCGGAGCTGTCGGACGGGTCGGAGCTGCGTGTTCCCCATCACGTTCCCCATCAGTGCGCCCTGCGCATCACCCCCTGGGGACTGTCTCTTGGGCAAGACAACTGGGAATCGGACAACTCGCCATCCAGCCCCTTTTTGCCTCAACAAAACTCGTGGGTCTGGCGAGCGGAGTTGGCCATGGGACCCTCCAGCCATGGAGACCAGCTCCACTCCAAGGCTTTTGCCGGTAGAGGGTGCATCAGTTGGCCAATGTTGCATGCCCCGAGCTTTGCTGCCTGCACCTGAGCTGCCTGCAGAGGTGGAAAATGTCTTGTTTAAACTCACTAATGGTTGGGGGGTTTTTTTATACCTCTTTATTAAAGAAAACCTAATTTTGGCATTTCTCTTGCGTCCTTCTCTGAGCCTGTTGGGGTTTTTTTTTGTTTGTTTTTTTCCTTGCTTTCTGCCATGTTGGCGATCAGGCAATGCGGTGGGCTTAGTGTTGTGCTGGTGGGGGACAGCTCCTGGGTGGGTAAATCCCACTTGTGCCGGGGGATGCTCGAGCGTTGTCTCTCCATGGCAACAGCGTCCCGCTGCAGGACCGACTGCGTTACACCCCTGTAGCGGGGAGCGCAGTTTGCATATTGGTATAAACAGCGTAATTTCTCTATCTCTGGGGCATGCACAGACATGATTTTACTGCACTAAATATAGCCCGAATTGGATTGCTTTGGGATGGTATAGAGAGGGGGGGACGTATGGGCTGGTTTTTTGCCCCAAAAAAAAGGCATAAAAATAAATGCTCGTTTGATGATTGTTCCTTTTTCTTTTTGTCGTATGCTGTTGTGATTCCCTCGGTCCCGGGAGGAGTGTTTTGCTGCCGTGTCTGGCTTGCTGTATTTTGTGAATGAGGTGGTGGTTACACCTGGAGTGGTCTGAATTAAAATCTTGTGTCTTGTCGTCACAGGCAGAGACCTATCTGTGCTGAGACCAATGCTGCTGTCCCTGCTGAGGGATATTTTTTATTTTTTATTTAATTTTAATTCATTTTTATTTTTTCCTCTCAGCCTTCCCACCCTGTGGGTTTTTAAACCCCCCTGACTGTGCTAGCAGGGCTTACTGCTCCTTTGCAAAGTTTCAAACCCCCCGGCAGCATCACGTGCCTCTTATGCCCACACGCAGGGACTTGCACGTGACATCCCTGTTGAGCGGTGCTGTGGCAGCCGCCTTTAAGGCAAACATGGCTGGGAGCGGGCAGCTTCAACCATCTGAGTATCGTAAAGCTTTTCATTGAAGGAAGACATGAAAGGTCGCGGGGTTTACTTTCATTCTTTGTAAAATGCTTGATTTCGCACCTCTGAAATATCTGTGTGGCACCGCACAGGGGCTTCACACTAGAAATTAAAGTCACAGTCTTGTTTGTTTTTCTTTTATTTTTTTTTTCTCACCTTTCATTTTAGGGTTTCTTGGATAACCAGGCGGGAAACCCCCAGATCGTCATTTTGCGCCTCCTGCGTTACATCATCCGCCTCATCTGGAGGATGCAGTGAGTGGCGGGCGCATCCCGATGTGCCGGGACTTGTTTACTCGTTGGGAAATCCCGGGGAGGATGGACAGATGCGGGGCTCCCTGCGCTGACTAGCTCCCACCCTGCCTCTCCTGCAGGACGTGCAGCAGGGGCTGTTAGATGAGGGTGGACATCCCACGCCGACCTGCTGGGACTCTCCGATGCAGGATTTTGTCCGAGAGTGGTGTTTACTGCGTTTCTCTCAACTCTTTTATTATTTTTTTATTTTTCCAAAAGAGTCTCAGAGAAAATATTCAATGGCAATGGAATAATTTTTTTGGTCATCATTTCTGGAAATCTGTCGGCTCGTCTGGGATAGACCCTGCAGCGGGGAAAAGGAAAACCTGAGCCAGCTGATGGGCAGAGCTGCCTTAGTTTGCCTTGCAGACCTTACTGCAGAGACTCGTGGAGCCTTCCCCTCTCCCTTTGCCTCCTGGGCATTTGCCCACGAAAAAGGATGGTGATGATGGAAGAAGGGCAGAGGGATTTAAATCAGCACTTCTCTTACCTGTAAATACCTAATGCTACCCAAAATCCACCTTCATTTGCATCATGCAAATAGCCTATTTCCTGCTGACTGATTTATTTTTTTTTATATATTTTTTTTTCTACACTCTGAATTTCAAGACTTAGCTGTCAGATTCCCAGGGTCCAAAATATTACAACCAACCAAACAAAAAACCGATCCACCAGGTTGCCTTTTTTTAGAAATTCTTTCTATAAAATTTGTGAAAATGCTTACGTATTGTATAATATTATATATAATATATAATGTTGATGACTGAGTAATTCAGCAATAAAACGTTCTCGGAGGCAGGTAGAAACAGTTCCCAGCACACTGCAGCTTTGCACCTGGAGACAACAGCTCCTGCTGCCTAACTTCAGGAACTGTTTTAAGTCGTGGCTTGTACCTTGCTGTTGAGGGGTTTTAAGGTGCTGGATTTTTTTTTTCCTGGGATCCTCTCTGTGTTTGGACAGGAGAGTCTGGAGCAGGGGGGTGAGCGGGACAGGACCGGCGGCATGAAGACCCTGGATGCTGGCACACAGGGATGCAGCTGGAAGAGGTGCCAAAGGATGCCAGCCTAGTATGGATCCACCTGGGGATTTGCTGCATGGGGTCCGCTCCCCACCGACTGCCACGTCTACTACCAAACTGCCCCCGTTCCCCTGGGAAGATCTGACCAGGTGCTTGATGCTGTCCCAGGGCATCTCCCCTTCCACCTGGAGACCCCGCAGCTTTGCTGGAGGAGCCCCAAGGGTTTGTCTGAAGAAGCAGGTCTGTGTCCTCGGGACCCCCCCTGTTGTCTCCGGTTCATCTCACGGGTGGGCAGCTGCTGCATGGCGGGCACTTTCGGGTGGCTGCTCCAGCCACCCCTGTATCTATGCACAAGTGTACCCCTCTCTGCCTCCGGAGCTGCCCCTTTCTTCTGGCTGGTGCAGGTGGTCCTCAAACCCACTTCCAAACGCTGCGGTTTTATTTCTGGTTTCACCAGCACCATAGGAAAAAAAAAAAAAAAAAAGAAACCCAAGCCCATGATAGCGGTTTTTCCTGCAATACACGTGCAGAGAGAAGCTGTTGAGTGCCATGTATGATTATTAGTGTTTTTAATGATGGACAAACTGTACAATCTGACCTCTATGCACTGGCTGCCTGTGCCTGTCGGGTAGGCGAAGAGCCATGGTGTCGGTGCGGGGCTGCGTGCCTCCGATTGCACTCCTCTGGAGGATTACGGAGCAATTTTTAATTTCTATTTTAAATTTTTTTTTTTTTGGACCTGCAAGATGAGCGTCGGTTGCAGGAGTTGGCCTCAGCTGCAGGAGCAGGGAATGTTTTGGAAAGGGTATTTTGGAGAGGGGGCTGCAGGAACCTTTGCACTGGGTGGAGAGTGAGCGGTTAAAATATCTGGTGAGCTTGGCCAGGGCAGGTTCCTGCTCCTCATCCCCTTGGTTTTGGCTCACTGTAGCTGTGCTGCCCCAGCCGTGCTTGAGCCATCACTTTTTTTCTGTAGGGTTTATATAGAAAACCCCAGCAGAGTGGCTGCTGCTGTGGGTTTACTGTGGGAACCTATGTGGAATTGCATGGCTGTTGATAAAAGCAAAAAAAATAATACAATATTTGGCAACAGAGGGGGGAAACCAAATGAGCTTTTATTCCCAGTTGAGTTTCATCTGTCGTTGGTGGATGAAATGGTGCTTTCGGGTCTCGCAGCATTACAGCATCCCGGCACTGCGCCACCCAGAATGTGTCCCTTGGAGTACACCAAAGAAAAGCCAAGCACTTTACCCCATCCTCCGCACCGGGCCGCCCCAGCCAACGATGGAGACAAAAACTATATTAATTTTAAGGGGAAAAAATCAAGGTATTGGCACCACCTGTCTGGGACTTCTCCATAGGAGGTGTTCCTGGCCAAAAGGTAGATAGACATAGGAAAATTAGCCCTCAAAAAACAGGTTTTGCCCCCATAGAGTTGTGAGGTTTAGGGGAAAAAACAAAACAAACCAACCAAAAAGCCTCTAAACAGAAGAATGATGTTTTAAATAAGGATTATGCTCATTTTAGCCATGTTGGCTGACTGCTCTGGGTCATTTTAAGTGTAACCTGTGGTCTCTGTTCTACCAAAAGAATGTGATGAAGAGTTTTCCTTGGTTGCAGGGAAACCAGATTTATTCCCGAGCGATCTCACACAATGTGTTAATGCTTCTCCTCTCTTCTGTAACTGTAAATACCTGAATATTTATTAGAGTAGGGCACCATATTATTTTCATCATCTGAGCCAAATATCTGTGTGCAATGTATTTCCTGTCCTTTCTCTTATGTAAGTTTTGTACAGCTTATAAATAAGTAAAAAAAAAAAAAAATTACTGTTTTTTTCTAAACTTTTTTAGAGTTGAACTTGGTAAATACTGTAGATTCTTTTTTTTCCCCTGTGTAATTAATGCACTCTACTGTTCCATAATGCTGTAACTTGTAGAAATGTTGTATATTTATTTTCTGCTTATTTAAGTTCCTGTAAAGATTTTGTTTTCCCCCTTCTCTCTTCCCTGCCCCTGCAATAAGTGATGGATCACCTTCCCAAGTGCTGTCTTCTCCTGGCAGTGCAGCCAACATGGTTTGGATAATGAGATTTATTATTATTTTTCCTCAAAGTGCCTAAGTCCCACTTCCCAGTAGTGATTTAGGCACATCAAGGACTTTAGCATTAGTGAAATTCAGTGGGAATTTGGCTTCTACATCCCCGTGATTTTTGCCACCCTCCTTTTAAAGCCACGTTTTGCTCCATCTCAGCCACTTTCCCTGGACCAGCTTTAACATCAGGTACCGCCCCAGCGCACAGGGATGTGCTGATGAATCACTAACTCGTTTCACAGGACCCAGCGTATGTAGCATTTTTACTGCAATTTCCCTGGCTTACTTGTGTTTTGCACTGATGAATTTTGGACAGGGTAATTGCCACTTTACTTGTGCAATACTGCTGTAAATAATTGCAGATCTTTTTTTTTTTTTTTAAGATGCAATCTTTTATGTTCTTAACATGAGTTTTATATGAATAAAGACTTTCAACTATTTGTCACGAGTGCTGTTTTCTTTGGGGGCCCGAGTATCACCCGAGGAAGGGCTGGGGAGGGGATTTTCTGCTTTATCACCAGTTCTCTTTGTTTATCACCCATTCTCCCTCAGACCCAGGACATGGGCGCATAGCTGGCATTTCCCCGTGCTCTGAAGTTCCCAGGACACTAAAACGCATCTGTTAAACGAAGCTGGTTTGTAAAGTGTTGCCTTAAGTGTTTCCAAACCAAAAGCAGTGCCTCTGCCCCCCGAGCTGGGAGTGTTGTGGGTTTTGGTTGGGGTTTTTTTCCTTTTCCCCACACTTACGGAGCTCTGCCGACACGAGCTGCATCAAGGGGCTCAAACCCAACTGCTGGGCACCTCCCTGCGCCCCCAGGGCCTTCCCTGTCCCCAGTCCGTTGAAGCAAGTTTGGAGAAGTATGGGGGTTTACTTTATTATTTGTGTATTATTTTATTTATTTTTTTTACATTATTTTATTATTATTTTGAAGTTGGGCCAAAATCTGCTTGGAAAAATTACCATCCCACCTTCCTTCTGCCCCAGCCCTCCGTCCCAGTTCTGCCCCAGCTCTGGTGGGCAGGTGTCCTGGGGAGGAGGGAGGGGATGCTTCCTGCCCTGCCTACCCCTCCGCTTACTCATCTTGCTTTTATTTCACTTGCAGGTAATAGCAGAAAACCAGTAGCATCAGCTGTGATTTGGAACAATACTCTGGTGAGATTGCTCAGATACAGCTTTTGGCATAAAAGGAGCAGATAAGAGGTGATGGGAGAGGTCCCTAAATTAATTGGGGGGGTGGCAGGAATGAGCGTGGGATGGGGATGGGCCAGCTGAGGCACATGGGGATGGCTTGGGTTGCTCTCCTTGGACCAGGGTGCTTTTGGAAGACCCCAATAAATTGTTTTGAAGGCTTATACGTAAAATAATGGGATCAATATGGTTGTTATGGAGGGAGAGAGGGAGAGCATTGCATGCCAAAAACGGGGCGGCAGGGGGAAGGTGGTATCGGCAGAGACATCCAGTATTATATGAGAGGGTCACACCTGAGCACCCACATCCCTGCGCTGATGCTGCTTTTCCCTGTTCTTGCCTGGCTTCCCATTTAATTCCCACGTCGAAGGTCTGCAGTGATGCCACAGGCACAAACCAAGCTGTTAAGTGTGTTTGTGGGTTGTGTTTGATTTTTTTTTTTCTTTTGCTCAAAGGCGAGCTGTTGACCCATCCTATGCTCCAGGCGCGAGGCCGGGGGGAGGGGAGGGCGGATATTTTTAGCCTCTTTCTTCCAAAATATCAGCTGGGTGGCTGAGGTTTGGGTTGCGTGACGCAACACAGTGGGACCGTGCGTCAGCTGGAAAGGCTGAAAGGCAGGAAGAAATTGGGAGAAAAGCAGATTGAGAAGTCCCCAGGAAGCCACAGCTCGCGCCGGGTGGCACTGTGCTGGTCGCTCCTGCACCCCAGCACCCACCAACTGAAATGTATTTAAAAACAAACCCAGAAGTCCTACTTGACAAACAACTTAAAAAAAAAATTCTGGATTTTTTTTTTTTTGTTCTTGTGTGTGTTTCAAATTACAGAAGTTCCTGAAAGGGAAGTTTATTGGTTTCAGGTGCTATTTTGGGGGCTTCTTTGACTCAAAAAAAAGGCTTTATTTCCCAGCCGAGGCTCTGGCATCTGCCGGCTCTGTCTGCCTGTGGCATTTTGGTCCTGTTGGCATTTGGGAGCCCACTGGCCCGTGCAGGCATGTTGTCACACCTCATGCTCTCCATTTATCTTTGCTGTGACTCATTGGAGGGAGCTCATCGTCTGCCTGAACCTGGTGACCTTGGCAAGGCAACAGGGAAGAGAAACACTGCCCTGCTGGCAACACGCAGCGGTGCGGAGCGCTGGCGGGATCTTGCCTCTGGTCACACGCTTGGCCATCTCCAGGTCTAGGTTGGCTGTGGCCAAGTGAAAGTTGGTCATGGCCCAGGTTGGCTGTGGCCAAGATCACAGATGGTCATGGCCCAAGTTGTCAACCATGGCCAAGAGAGAAGGCGGTCATGGCCCAGGTTAGTCATGGCGAGGTCCAGGTTGGCCCTTGTCCAGGTTGGCCATGGCCAAGTCCAAGGTGGTCATTGCCCAGGTCCACCAAAGACACATAATTTGGGTCCTCCCCAAGAGCTAGGCCCTTTCTTTCTGTGGTTTTAAATTTCACTTTAGTAACTAATTAAAACCACGTCATTTCATTTTAAGGATGACAAACTTTCTTTATTCCTTGAAAAAGAAAAAAATAATACATTTGCTCATGGAAAAAGCCACCCAAAAGCCTCACCGACACAGAGAGCCCTGTGTCCATCGGAAGAAAGTCTTTCTACACTCACCCTCTCCCCAAACACTCATGACTGCCTTGTGCACACACTGGTGAGGACACACAAGACCTCAGCCTGGTCAGACCAGCTCCAAACCAAGCCAGGATGTTCCCACATCCCTTAACTCCTGCCTGCTTCGGGAACGACGAGCAACCAAAGCCAACGATGAGACCCCCAGTTGGGTGCTAACATTGCATGTTGCACTCGCTGGGGTGGGGCGGGGGTGTTGGGGTGCACACAAGCCAAAGCACCCATCAGACATGGGCTGAACATCGCGGTTTTGGCAGAGCCGAACAGCCAACGGCTGCCACGCCGCAGCCATCCAGTGCCAAGGGAGCGACAACGCCATGCTGCCAGGCTCACTCTTTCTATATATATATATATATTATTTTTTTTTCCAATGACTCGCATGTGACCTTTCAAACACCTGTTCAGCCTTAAACAGCTAAAAATACCCACCGAGCTTTGCATTTGATTTTCATATTGCAACAAAGCTCACTGTTTCCAGCGGGTTTTCTCGTGTTTCTGGCAGGTTCTAGGATGGTCGACCTCTCCTCTGGTCAAACCCAGCGTAGACGGGGATGGGAGACAGCTGGTTGCTGGCAGGGTTGCGCAGTCTGCCCCGGTGCATGGCCAGGGAGGTCCCTAGAAGCAATAAGGGGGCATTATAGATGCTATAACGGGGCTGGGCATATATTTATATGGTGTACGACAGGCCCAAGGATGGTAGGACCAAGGGTACCTTCCCACTGCCCACCGGTAAGGCCTCTGCAAGGTGCCTGCAAGCCACTATCCACCCTCCGCTGTCCTTCCCCAGCATCCCAAACCTATTCTGGGTCTTTTCTGGGGAATTTTAAAATTAAGAGCTACAATGCTTAAGCTACCCTATAAAAGCAAGACTCATGGGTTCTTCCTGCTGGGGACAGCACTGTACCTACAAAGGCTGGTCCTACGGAGCCAAGAAGACCTCAGATGTTGCAGCAATGGCTTGCTCGGCGCTGTGTGGCTCATTGGGGCCGGGGCTGGGAGAGGGCAGGGACCCTCGTGGGGATACAGGGCCTTTTCTTCCCGATTTGATGAATTTCTCCTTGCTGGCCGTTTGACAGGCTCGTACGTTAATTTTCCTGGAAGGGCATGCAGGGACCCTTTGCTTCCCAGCCTGGTGGGCTGCTGCTAATTAAAACATGCCTCATCTCAACGCAATTATGGACATTGTGCGACGAGCGAAAAAATTTTTGACAAAGGCATAATTATCTTGGATATTAATTAGGGGAAATAAAGTCGGAAGATGGCGCGATAGCCATTCCCTAAGGGGGAAAATGCACACAGCAGCAAACCACGGCTTCCCTGAGCATCCCCTCTGCTGCCCGTGCTGGCGCACGGCTCCGGTGCTAATTGGCTCTAATTGGCGTCTCTGCAACGGCGCAGGCTGGAGGGTGTCATGCAGGGAAGGATGCAAAGAGCATAGGAGCAAGCGCGAAGGGAAAAGGCAATAAGAGCCGCAGCTCTGCCTCACCGTATCCCAGCAAGCCCCCACGCCATCGCTGCAGCCACGGGATGGCTGTGCGTGGCCCCATGGTAAAAAAATATAGGATTATATGATTTTTTTTTTTTTCCCCCCTGAAACACACAAATAAACCCCCTGAGCATCAGAGGAGCTGTGGCCCTCAAACCTCAGCGTGTGCTGGTGGCACAGCATCCCAGCGCCCATCCCTCCCGGGGCTGGCAGCGGCGGCAGAGCCCTCCCGTCAGCTGGGGAGGGGGGGGAACAGCCACGAGCGCCTGACATTAACATTCAAATTACTTATTGGCAGAAATGGGTTTAAAAATAGGGTTTTTATGATAAACAAACTAACCTCATACAGGAAGTGAGCTGCAAATACTAAAAACTAGTATGTTGTAAGAGAACTGGTAGAACACCGAGCTGCCCCGCAAAACCAAAAAAACAACAACAAAAAAAGAAGCAGTCAGGTTTTTTTTAATATTTTCTTGTGTTTTTTTATGTTTTCCCTCCTGGCATGGGGAAAAGGGGAGAACTGAGAGGAGGAAGGGCAGGGGGACCCCGTGCTGCTGGGGGATGAGATCATTTCTGCTCTACTCGTGGTCCCTAAATGAAAGGCAAAGCCCGGCGATGCGCAACCAGCTTCGCGATGTGAACCCCGGGTTTTAGCGTGCCTGGACTTCAAAAAGCGTTTGCTTCTGCTGCTGAAAAGGTTAAGCAGTTTTCCTACCGAAACCCCGAGTGTGGGCTGTGAAAGAACATGTTAATGAAGAAAATTTCCCCAGGGCTGCTCTTTTATTATCACCAAAGCCATCGAGTTTCAGTTTGAGTTATTTGTATTTATTTATAAAAACAAAGATTAAATAAGTAGAACAAAAACAAAAACCTCATCCTAATTTCTAAGCTAAGCCTGATTTATTCATTAACATGTTCT
>VUYV01000016.1:463244-517677 GCA_008711295.1 Anarhynchus alexandrinus | reverse complement strand
TTTTTTTTTAAATTAAAACCCCAATGGGCTAAATTTATACATCTATTTCTAAGGACATATGCTATCTTTGCACATGAAAAACGCCTAATTTTTTTAATTAATGACAGGATTTGAAGGAGAGGTTGCTACATAAGCCAGGACTGACGAAGCACAACTTTAAACGGGAATAACTGAAACTTTCTCACGTCTAAGCTGCTGCTGCACATTTTTTTCCCAAGCACACCAACACGCTGCCCACAGCCCCTTATTTCGAGACTTTCGTCAGGAGAAAATAGTTGGAGTAGCTGTGTGTAATCAAAACTAGGGAGTGGGGAGGAGAAAATTAAAATCTGACAGTCTGGTACAAGTGAGGTGAACCAGGAAAAATACATCCAAAGAAGATCCACCGCATGCCCATATGATTTGAAAATGTATATATCAGAAAATATGTGCATTAGAAAATATTTCTATCACAACATATATATTTATATCTATCTCAGAGAATGAAGGGAATAACCCAGTAGAGTGCACCATTTCAAAAAGGTTTCACAGCCTGCGTAAACTCGTAAAAGAGCAATAAATCTCCTGCAGGAGAAAAAAAAAAAAACAGATTTGATGCTCTGAGTCCCTCTGTCTTTCCCCATTTCGGGATTATCGAGCGCAGAGGGCGCAGGACCCGTCCCTGGCTCGCAGGAGGACGAGCAGCCGGAGCTGGACGGGCTTTGCTGAATCATGTGCATCGTGTGCCTTATTTTATTTTATGAGTGATAACGAAAGTAAGAAAAGTGCTTTGGGGGTTTTGCAAAGCTCTGCCACTGACGTGCTCTGGGAAAGACTCGCTGTGATGCTTTGGGAATTCCTTTCCATGTTGGGGGGAGCGCCGCGGCGTGGGAAAGTGCGCTTCTTCCCCCTGCCTAAACCTGCCAGCAGCACCCGGCGCAAAAAAAAAAAACCCCAGTGTATTTTGTGCTTTGCTTTACCGGGAATCTCTGAAAACCCTCAGCCCTGCTCCCCAACAGCAATTTCTCCCGTTGCAGAAGACGAAGTGTGTTTAAGTAGTTTGGTTTTGCCGGGACCCGCAGTTTTCACACAAGCCGGTGCGACTTGGATGGCCCGATTTTTCTAACAACCAAATTCCTGCTGCAGACAAGAGGGGAGGTCAGCTGAGCACCACCGGCCGCCGTGACTGTCGTTCCTACAAATGTGAATTTTATTACATCTAAAAAGGAGTACTCTGAGTAGGAATAGAAATGATTGACGTCCCTGGATGGCAGACCATCAAATCTTGTCACATACGTGGTTGATAAATGTGATTTTTGAAAATATGGCATAAAATAGTATTATGAAAATATGGAAAATTTTCTACATGGGTAGAAAAAAAAAATCTCGAGGGATTGCTCAAAGCAGGTCAGGGAAAAGACGTGGCTTATTTTAATGCTGTGGGTGCAGTTGAAGAGCCCAGCAGGTACAGGGAGGGGTGCCTTCCTGCTGGGATTTTTGTCCCAAGCGGCAAATATTTTTTAAAAAACATAAACCCCTAAAATCTGAAAGGCCCCAGACTTCTGGAAAGCCGCACACCGTGTCCCCTTCCCGGCCGGACACCCCCCCCAAGAAAGCCCAGCCTGGCGAGGGGGAGAGCGGCTGGGTGGGCGGTGGGGGTCACAGCCACCCTCCTTCCCGGCCGGCCGCCTCCTGCCTGCCGGCTGCCTTGCGGGCAGGGGCGCAGGCAGCGCGTTGGCGGGGGCCAGGCTGGAGCGCGGCTTTGACGCTCGGAGAGAAATCCCCACCTACGGAGAGCATTAGTTTCGGTTTCGAGGCGCCACAAACGGCGTGGTACGCCGCTCTTTCCTCCGGCAGCGTGCCGTGGGGCTGCAGGGGAGGGGGACGGGCAGGCAGCTGCCCTCCCGGGGGTGCACGGTGGGACGTGACGGGGATGGACAGTGGCACGTGCCGGGAATGGATGGTGGCACATCCCTGGGATGCACAGCGGCGCAGGCAGGAGTTTTCCAGCCGGAATCATCTCCCTGTGTTCCCGCATGGCTCCCGGCAGTGCTCTCTGGCACGGCGAGACAAAGCGATGCTGGTGCCTTTATCCATGGTCACAACCCCAAATGAGAGGGTAGCAGGGCGAGCTGTCACCCGGCGCTGGGAATGGCAATATATAAACCCAGCCATACAAAATATGGACTTGGCATCCCTGAAGGTGTCCAAACCGGGGCTGGATACGGCACTGAGCCCCCCGGCTCTGCTTGGAGCGGGCAGGGAGGCAGCCACGGCCGGGGCCGCCCAGGTCTTCATCTCAAGACTCGATACCCTGCCTGGGTTTGGTGCTTCGGCTCGTCTCAGTTCTTCAAACCCGTTTCCCTGTAAGTTCTCACGAAGGAACAGTTCCTGTTTCTCCCCCTCGCCATGACCACGCTTTTTTCTGCCCAGTCCCAGGCACAGCCCTCGTCCCACAGCTCCCCCAGGAGCCTCTGCTACAGCCCCACGGGAAACCTGGGGATTTAAAAAATACTCAGCTTTGTTCCAATTCAGAGCTTTTTTTTTTTTTTAATTCTCTGAGAGCTGAAATTCCCAGGAAATGTTTGGTTTGGAAACCTGGCGTGGCCAACCCACCAAGCCCTGGGGCTGTGGCGTGACTCCGGCAACGGAAACCCCGCCGGAACTGTACCCCACTGCCACCCGTGAAAGCCGGACACGTTCCTTGAGTCCTGCAGACACCATTAACCCCTTTTGTCAGCACAACGCAACCGCGCGCTCAGGCTTCAAAGTGGGTTTTGTGGTTGGTTTAAGGATGCTGTGATTAGCACGCGCCTGGGTTCAAAAATCATTTTTCTTCCTCTGCCATGCAGGCACGGGGACACACGGGCGCTTCCCAGCGAGAGAAAACTGTGGCTACCCAAAGGCCACGGGGATGGGCACCACCACTTGCATCCACACAGGTGCCTTCAGCCCTGGGCTGCTTCTCCGCAGGAGGATGAGGAGAGCCGGGCAGAGCCAAAGGTTAACGCCGGGTGAGACGCTCCATCCCTGCATGGCCTTGCACAGCACCAGCAGCACCAGAACCACCAGCAGCACCAGCATCACCAGCACCAGCAGCACCAGCATCACCAGGACCAGCATCACCAGGACTAGCAGCACCAGTACCATCAACACTAGCATCTCCAGCACCAGCAGCACCAGTACCACCAACACGAGCATCACCAGCACCACCACCACGACCAGCACCAATAGCAGCAGCAGCAGCACCAGCACCACCATCAGCAGGAGGAGGGATGGCAGCAGAAGGGGAAGACCATCCCAGGGCACCGCTCCCTCCTCTCCTGCAGCAGCCGCGCTTGCTGCTGACTCATTTTTGGCCGGCGAGCCCACGCGAGTTGCAGCACCTCCTGCCACTCCGTGGGGTTTTTCCTTTCTTCTTCTTCGTCAAACAGGCGCCAAGTTACCAAAAACCCTCGTCACGTGGCTGCGATACGGCAGCCCCGCTTTCATTTACTGGAACTGCACAGCCTCGAAAAAACACAAGTTTCCAGCAGCCGCGCCGTGTCGCGACGCTGATGCTCTCAGAGGGCCCCCCCAGGCACCCAGGGCTTCGGAGGTAAGGAGCTCCTGCGCGCGTGCTTTCCCTGTCCGGGTGGTCCTTGCCAGCTCGGTGCCTCGCGGGGTGCGCCGGGTGCCCCAAACCACCCATCCCAAAGCTTTGCCGCCCCTGCCATGGAGACACTCACCCAAACCACGGCTGCTTCCCTGCATCCTCCGGAGCCAGTGCCTGCAATGAGGAGAGAAAACATCAGACCTAGGTATGTTTTTATGGGAACGGGTTAAAAAAAAAAAAAACAAAAAATGCTGGCTGCGCGGGCACAGATGTCACTTATTTCCCACCATTAAGTGATGACCAAAATAATTAGGAGGGGAAAAAGAACCCAACCCCTCCCTTGGTCCCTTGTCCCAGCGGGACAGTGTGCTTCTGCTGACTTACCCGCTGCTGCATCCTCCGGTGCCACTGGCCAGCCCAGCAGGGACCTCTGCCCTGCGGAAAAATAGGCTTTTTTTTTTTCATTTATGCTACTTGAAAAACCTCCTCTGCTTCTTGCGTTTCAGCGAAGGGCCAGGGAATCACCTATGGAGGAATGAGATCTTCGTTAGTGGTAATGGGAATGCCGGACGCAGGACCAGAGCAGGACCCCGCACATTGATGTTTCGCCCTGTTGCCTCCAGGTTTCCACCGGCATGATTTTGTGCCGCGGGGTGGGAATCGGCTGGGGCTTGGTGCCGGCTTGGATGCCAATGGCGTGCGCCCGGGGCAGGATGCTCAGCCACAGGGATTCATCCCCGCGCTTCCCCTTTTACAGGCATTAAGTGACAAGGGTTTAATATCGGCTTCCCTGGGGAAAGCCCACAGCCCCAAACCTGCACAGTTTCTGCTTGAATGGCATTAATGCTTAAATATTAAGCATTAATGGAAATAATGAGGGGAATGTCGGGGAAACAGAGGAAAGCTGGGCTTTAGCATCCTTCCCTGGGCTGCGAGAGCGGTCCATACACATAAAGGACAGCGCATGTCCTCAGGGCGGATAAACAATCCATCATCCAGCGCAAATTGTAGCTCATCAAGTGCAGAGTGTCCCCTTTACCCCGCTGGCTGGGGTACCAGCATCCCCTCTTGGTNCGCTTCCCAGGCGCGGGTGTATCCTCCCGTTGCAAACCCCACGCACAGCAGTTTCCGATGCCAACACGGAAAGCCGCGCGCACGCATCCCCTGCACCTCTCGGACCGTAACAAATCCATCCAGCGTCCTACCTGGCTTCTCCTCGCCGCAGCTCCCATCCCGGGATGTGCTTGGTGGGTTTATACGGCCCCATCACACCCCGCTGAGACGTGGGGAAGGGAGAGTTTCCCACGGCCGACGGGTGCTCCCGCTTTCCCTGAAGCAGCTGGCTACACCCATCGGGAAAGGCTCGGGGGGGGCTTTCCCATCGGAAAGGGCCTTTGCTGGGAAAGGTCTTGTTTCCCAGGGCTTGCAGCCAAACCCACGGGGACCACAGCGGCAGCAGGGGGCTGGGGAGGGGATGAGATACAGGCACCAAAAGCCACTGTCCCATGGGGTGGTGGGATGTTCTGCCGAGTGGCCCCCGACCCTCCGGGCTTTTAGCCAGAAGATGCATCCCCAAGCTCTCGGGCACCTGGATGCTCTTCCAGCCTGTCCACTGGGAAGCACTCTGGTTTTTCCCCTATTTCCATCAGCGGGGCTAAAGAAAGCCGTGACCTCCCTCCAAACCTCGTGGGAAAGGCTGCTGGCTGCCACGTGGGTGATGGAAACCATCCCCATTCCCCAGGGAACAGCTCCAGCAAACGCCCATCCGGGATGCTGACCCCACTCCAAGCCCTTTCCCTCACAGCTAAGGGACCCTTTCCCTCTCTCCCGCTGCGGGGCGGTGGCTGGCACCCTGCTCGTGTCCCACCACCTGGGTTTTCACACTCAGTTTCTGTTTTGCATGATTTCAGCGTGGCCAGTAGTACGGTTCTTATGTGTGTCAAAAAAATGAACCGACCCGAAAGAGGCTTACCGGCAGGTTCGTACTCCGTGATTCAGCTGGAGTTCAGAGATGAGTCAGGCAGTGGCGAACAGCCCCGGGAGGGGATAACACGAGGGCTGCTTTAATCAGCCTTTCGCAAATTCACGCTATTTAAAAAACACGGGTTTACGACGCTGGAGCGGCTGCAGCAGCGGCATGGATCCCATGGCCGTGCCTCCCTGCCAGCGTGGCAGCCTCACTGAGGCTCCGGCGGAGCATCCATGACATCGGTCCATCAACACCTCCAGCCAGCGCACCCAGGCGTCCCCCAGCGTCCCCACACCTCAGCGGTGGCTTTAACCCTTCCAGCACCATCACTGCCACAGCTCCTAACCTCAGGTTCACCACAGTCGCTTCGGTGGCAATCCGTGCAGCCACAGTGCCGGGGAGCACCAGCCGCTCGCTCGCCACCGGCCGTGCCCAGGGGATCCGCTGCGGGGATGGCCGCAGCTGATGCTCTGGTTTATCTGATGAGCGTGAGCACCCGTGGGCCAGTCAAAAACACCGAAACACCAGCCCCTTCGTGTTCTCATCTGTGGCTTTCGCCGATTTCTCATACGAGAAGCAAAAGTCACCCGCACTGAGATGTCAGCAGCCGCTCCCTTGCAGTGACAGCCCGTAAGAGGCTGCAGTGATGATGCTTCTCGTAATACGTAAGGGGAAAGCAAGGGTTAATTATATATTTCTATGCACTGCCCTATGGCTTTTTGAACAGCTCCATCCCTGCAGATCCCCTCAGGCGGTTTCACAACCCATCACCGAGTCTCGTGCCACTTATAGGTGAATTAATCCACACTAAAGCACCAATGCTCCTGCTCTCTCTTTCGGCTTTTCCCTGGGGCAGCCGGTAGGCGCTGCGCAAGCAGCGAGGGAAGCGGGGCGAGGGACCGGCACACTATCCCTCCTCCCTAATTATTTCAGTATGCGGCTGTGGGAGCCCGGCGCTGGAAGCGGCGTGTTGTTTCGTGGCCAACTTGGCCGGGACTCGAGGGATCACAAGCCCCCAAATGAACCCAGGAGCTGCGGAGGTCTGGAGGCATGGGAGCCCGACAGCGGCTACCTGGCAGCGGTGTCAGCCGCTCGCTGTGCCATGGCCCCCTAACCCTTGGATATTGCCCAAAAAAAAGCAAGGGGATAGGTGGTCCCCTTTATCCAGCTCTCCCTCCCTGGGGGTGATGCTGGACCTTGCCCCAGCACAGCACGAGCCAGTGGGAAATGCCCTACTGGAGGGGTGGTGGAAGAAATGGCCCCATGAGCATCCCAACGTGGAGGAGGAGGAGGGCTGGCGTGTGTGCATGTGGTCGGGAAACACTCGTTCTGCTCCCTTCCCGCCTCCCTCCCTCCCCCCCTCCTCCCCCTCCAAATATTGCAACAAAAACGGAAAATGTGCTGGCAGTCATTAGCAGCTCCCTGGAAAAAGCTGGTCTGCTGGCCCAGCTTCAAAATCCAGTTTGCCAGAAACCCCCGGACCTCTTCAGCGTGCGACTGTGAGTTTTGTGGAAAGCCAGAGCTTTCTGCAGGAAGGGGTGGTGGGTTTGTTTCTGGGGTTTTTTTTTTGGTAAATTTTTGTCATTGTCAAAAATCCAATTTTCCTTCTAAAAAGAAAATAAGAAGCCCCAAAGGGGTGGAAAGTGTTCCAGCTGGGCCCAGGGCAGCGCGGGGGGTGGTGTAGCGTCAGCCACTGCCAGCTGCTCAGGGAAACCACTGGATTCACACAGCTTCAGCCCTCGCAGCGCCACGGGACAGCGATGGAAGAAAAAATAGGTAGAGAAGAAAATTTGCAAAAAAAAAAATAAAGAAAACAAACCTGGAAATGCTGCCCTGGCTTCATTTTTCTCTGCCAAACGCTGCTTGTTAGGGAGCAGGGTGCCAGGGGAGCATGGGGTGAAGGTGCCTTTGAGCAAGCAACACGAGGTTTGGGTTTGTCTTTTGTTTTAGCACCGGTGGTGTGTGTTTTTGGAGCACAAAGCCCTACAGAGAAATCCTTTTCAGTTGGATTCTCCCAGTGGGACCAAGCGCCTGGCAGTGCCCCGGGGGATGCTCGGTCCCTGTTGCTGCTGCGCCCTGAGGAGATGCGGGTCCCAAGGGACCACGCGCTGTGAGATGCCACTGTCTGCATCACTCGCGGGGTTCAGCTGCACAAATCAGCACGGACAAAAGCAACAACCCCGAGACATCCCAGCAGCCGGCCGGGATCCCGCAGGATGGCCAGGATCCCACGGGACGGGCGATTTGCTGGGCATGCCGGCACCTGCCTTCCCGCGGAGCAAAAAAACAAGTTGCTAAGTCACAGCAAAACCATGAAAGCAAAACCACAGAGCCCCAAAGCGCCTCTGAGTCACTCCCCCGGCCGCCGCCACGGCCCCACAGCCCTCCAAAACTCGCCGCCACCTGCAGCCGGCCCCAAGCTGCTGAGACACAACTCTGCCCGCTGGCATGGCACGGCACGGCCATGGCACGGCACAGAATGGCACACATAGGGGCTGCCATATGGGCACTGGTAGCACCTTGCAGGAGGCAAAACCCCTCTGCCTGAGCAGGCAGGGGCATGGGCAGCAAGTGCCGTCTCACAGACGGAGGAGCCAAGGGCAGGGAGGAGCAACGGTGATCATTCCCCACGGCTCAGCATCCTCCGCTGAGCCAAAACCGACCCGGCAGCCCCCGCTCGCCGGCGCCGCTTCGCAGCCAAAACACTTCCTTCCCCTCTTTCCTGTAAAATTGCCCGTATTTTTTATTATTATTATTTTAAATCGTGAAAAATACTCATTTGAAACGTGAATGAAGATGAAACATTCACAGAAAGTGCTACTGGGATTAGTCACCAGTTGTAACATCTCTATTTACATGAGTCACGGAGGTTGGCCGCACGGCTCTTAAATTAAATCCCCGCCGGGTTTTCAGGTTTTGGGCTGTCCTCGGGAGACCTTTCGGTAACTTTTCTCCGGTTCTGAGCAGAGCTGGTATCTGCCTCCCGGCACGCGTGCTTACCGAAACACCGGCAGTAGCTGCAAGGGCTTTGCCGTGCGATTACGCGGCAGCCGGGGCTGGAGGCGACGCTCGGAGGGCGGGATTTGTCCCCGCTAACCAAGGCATTTCCCTGTTTGTGCCGAAGATGGGAAGAGGGAGAGAGGCAGCAGGCGCCAGACGCGGTGATGGATGGGTGGGATGCAGCTGGCTGATAGCGGGGGCCAAATTGGTGGCACCGGGCCCCGGTGGTGGTGCCGACAGAGGTCACTGTTGCCGAAAAACTGCGTGCCCCGGCCGAAAAAGGGAACTCGGTGGGGAAGGCGGCGATGGGGCAGGCCCCGTTTTGAACAGGCGCCGCGCTCGAGCAGCCATGAGGCCACCACGCTGGGGACCTCCGTCCCCAGTGCCAGTGGCAAAGCCCCAGGGCGATGCACTGGGCAGCTGAGCCGGCACCGGGGTCTGTGGGATGGGCTGGAGAAGCCGTGCTCTCCCCCACGGCCACATCAGGGACCACCGAGGGCATCGGCCAACTGAGCTTAAAAGAAAAAAAAAAGAGGAAAGGAAACAGCCTCTGCGTGAGGCTGGAGGGGGAATGCACTGCTACGGGATGTCCCCGAGGCTGAAAGCTGAGCAGGAGAAGGGAGAGGAAGGGGGACCCTGGGCTTCCACAGGCATCCCTCGGGCTGCTAAACCCCTCGTGGAGCCACTCGGTTCCAGGACAGCCATAGCGAAACACGAGCAGACCCCAAGGAAGCGTGGTTTGGGATGCATTGGATGGATGCATTTGCTTCCCATGGCAAAAAATATGGCAGACCCCAGGAGCAGGAGGAGGACACTTCGCTGCTGCCTCTCCTCCCCCAAAGCCCGAGGGAGGTCATGCAAACAGCCTGCGAGCGCAGCGTAAAAATAAAACCCAGAAAGGTGACTAAGCACTCTGGGTACCGGGGCATGACGCCAGAGGAGCCCAGCCTCCGGCCCCGGCTGCGCCAGCCTCACACCGGGACGGGCCACCCGTAGTTATCGGGGCACGGGACCCCGGCGTGGGGGTAAAGAGCCCCAGGGGTGCTGCTGATGGGTGGCAGAGAGTCCCCCCTGCCCCACTCCCCCCCTTCCGTCTCCACGCCGTGCCCGAGCGGAGCTGCTGCTGTCTGCAAAGCCCCCCAAGGGGCTGAACAGCCCCGCTCCCACCTGCAACCAGAGACTGGAGCAGGAGGCAGGACTGCCCCCAAGGACACACCCCCCCCCCCGCCCCAGGCTGGGACTTGCCGGGGAGAGGGGGTTGGATGGGTCCCCTTGCCAGCAGGGTGCTTGCCCACCCATGGTGGGGGCAAGTGAGAGCCTGCGAGGGAGCTGGGGGAGGCTGTGAGGCACTGGGATGCTGGGCACGGGGGGGGGATGGGGAGGGGATGCTGCAGAGGAACCCCTCTTAGCCAGGCAGAGTGGGGGTCCCCATACGCTGAGACTGCCCCTGCCTTGCCCCCCCAACACCTCCCAGGGCACCCCCCAACATCCTCCCACCACCCCACTGCAGCCAGGACTCCCCAAGCACAGCCCCCCCCACCCCACCCGGGGGCAGAACATGCTCCACGGGTGCTCGGGGACCTGCAGGGGGACGAGGCGAAGCCCCAAACCCAACCCCAAAACCCCACCAGCGGCTAGTGCTCAGTTCAGACGTGCAAAATCTAAAATATTCACCCTGCGAGAGCCCGGCGCCGAGCAACAGAGGGCAGCGTGAGGCGCGTAAGGCATTGCGAAATCTAATGCATATATGTATTATTTGCAATTCACAGCCAGCAGCTAAAGCAACCAGTGCTCTAAATGCCTAAAAGCCTTGCCCGTGGCAGCAATTAGCACCTTACCCTGGCAGACCGGGGGAGCCCGGGGCCGGAGGGAGCGCGGGGGGCTCCACGTGAGGCCGGGAGAGCGAAGTTGGCATTCGTAACGGGCGCCAGGCACCCCGCGACAAAACTCCGCCGCCGCTCTGCCCAGATCATTGGTCCAGGTCGCGGCGGCGGCTGCTTTCAAATTCTGTTAAACCTTAAAAAGGAAACAGGAAGCCTCTCGGCTTCTTGCCTTCATGCAGCTCAAGAAGCTCGCACACCCACACGCCCTCCTTCCTACCCCCGAGGCTGAAGCAACGGCAGGCAGGGCACCGCCGCGGTGGGAGAACCGTGCCCCGGGCGCGTTGTGTGACCGGCGTCGGGCTGGACCCGCGAGCATCCTAACGCCCGTTGCACGGGGACGTGCTTCCTCCAGCCCCGGGAAAGCTGTGCTTTGCAGCTCCTCGCGGGAGCTTGCTTAGAGCCCACTTTGCTTTTTCGTTTTGTTCTTGGTCAAATGCATCTTCATATTCCAGCTTCCCAAGCCACAGGGCAGCATCAGGCTTGTGACAGCAGGAGCACAGAGCCCAGGCACCGCTCTGCTGTCCAAAACTCCTCTGAACGTAGGGCAAAACCCCATTTATCCAGCAGGAGAGCAAGAGGCATTAGTAAACCCTCAGTTCAGGTTTCTCAGCTTTTCACTCAACATCCAGCATTTGCATTTTCTGCTCTTCCTCCTGCAGTGTGCACAGGGCAAAAAACATCAGTGTGCAATTTGTTCTGTTTGTGGTAGGGGCTTCAGGAGGCTAAAAACCATCCATCCTCAGAAAAGTCAGTGGTGGGGAAAGCAGTTTCATTCGCTTTGGGAAGTGAATGTTTAATGCTTCACATTTCTCCAATTTAGAAGGAAGAAAACAACTTCCCCAAGCTGCAGCTGAGGGAGGAGATGCGCACACTCCCGAATCCGGCATGAACTGCTGTCCCAAGGGAAGGACCAGCCAGGAGTGCCCGGCTAGACCTCATGGCTCCCAGTGGCAGAAGTGGGGTTGAGGCGTTTAATTCACACAACAAAGAAGGCACCTTTGGAGTAGGTGGTTTTTGTTTTGTTTTTTAACAGACTAAACCCCAATGTCTCCAGGCTCCAGCTGCCAGAGAGGCACTCCTAGGTGCTCCCTCTCCCTCTCCTTTCCAAAATCTCAAATCGCCCCCGGGACGGAGACATCTCCTGTGCACTCTGTGCAGGAACTTCCCTCAGGACACATCTGATTTCCTCTTGCCCTCGCTGCTCCACCCACGAGCATGGTGCCTGTCAAGCTCATCTTTTTTTTGCAACCCCTGTCCTGACCTGGAGCCAGCAGCAGGACATGGGAGACCATCAGCCCCAGGTCGCTTGATGGAGCTCTCGCTTGCAGAGAAAACCCATCTGCTCACTTCCCATGGCCAATGCGTAGAGCCCCACAACCTACAAACAGGACAGCTCAAGGGGCTGGCGTCCGAGCTGCAGCTCCAAAGCAGTGCCTTTGAGCTCTTTGTCCATCAAGTTGGTTAAAGATTCAACCTCCCCGGAGACAGCACACTGACTTCCCTGTGTGGGTGCTCAAGGAAATTAGATCAGCTTCTGACCAGCTTAAAAAACAGGGGTGAGGGTTGGGATTCATTACGGGCCCTACCTGGTTGGAACTCAGGTCCTTCCTTCAAAACATCTTCAGTGACTGAAAACCTTAGCTAACACCATTAAACACATTCATTTTAATAACATTTAGAAGGTCCTTTCTTCATAATCTTCTCTTAGTTGTCTTCCTCCATCCATTTGTCCATTCCCTAACATCCTTTGGCTTCTCTACTTGAGGTGGGGGGGGACGGACCAGGATCAGTACAAGTCCCACAGAATAAGATCAAATTTGAAGCAGAGTCCAACAGCTTGGCTCTGGCTGCTTTTCTAGTAGTAATCATTCAACCTCTGGCTGCTTTTATTGGAGTGATTCCACCTATTTTATGAAAAATTAAGTGCCTGGCCTGCCCGGAACAAATATGGAACCAGCCACGCTCCAAGTTCAGTGCTCTGGGGAAATACATAAGGCAGCACAGCAGAGATGAAGGAAACACAAACGAATGCCCAATTATTTAAATTGTCTGTAAGTAGTTTCAGTTCTTGCCCAGACATAACGTAACGTAGTGGAGGCAGGTGTTTTCTCAGCAGCCACTGACTAATTGCAGAACAAAGATTAGAAAAGAAAAAAAAAGGAAAAACCAACAAAAAGATGTAAACAGTGCAGTAGTGAGTATATCGTGGATGAGTCGGAGCAGAGCAATTCATACTTACAGAGTGCGTACACTCATGGAGGAGATATACAGTAGCCTTTACGAGACAAAAAAAAAATAATCACATAAATGAGACTAAGAGATCATGCCAGTTCTTGAAAAGCATACTTGGCACGATGTGAGCGACATGGCAGGTGGCTTGCTCTCCCTCCCAGCCTGAGACCCAAGAGGAAAAGCAAGTTTGGCATCTTCTGGGCTGCCTATCTCCTAAAATCTACAGTACCTCCTGGAAGTGCATTAAGACATGTCGCAAGCAAAGAAGTTATAAAACCAAGGAAATTGTACAGTTCCCAGCCAAGGTCTTTTCAGAATTCACCACAGAAGACATATTTGTAAACAATCCTTAGTTACAAAAGTAAATTTATTATTAGTTCACTTTTACTTTTTTTTTTTTAATTCATTCTAACAATTTATAAATAACTCCTGGCCAAAGTCACCACATCTGGGGATAAGTCTGAAGTTTACGTTGTTTGAGAAATTACAAAATCAAGTACATTTTACCGGTAGGTTTTTGAAAAACATGAAACACCACAGAGCGAGCTCTCTCGTTCAGCAACCGCCCACAGAACGAATGCCGTGGACCTACAGCACCATGGACTGTGGATTTCTAAGCAACAGAGGAGCGAGCCTTAGCAACGCACGAACGGGCACATTCAACTGCTTGAACTTCAAAAGCAGCTCAGAGAAGTTTGTGCTTCCTAAAGAGATTAAAGAAAGAAAGAAAATGAGCACATATTGGTGTAATGCTTGCCCAATAAAAGAAACGTCAACAGAGGAAGGAGAGGCAGCCAGTGTTCAGGGTGTATCTCTGGAGATACACTCACTGCTATTCATTTTGTTGCAACGCTGGTTAAAAAGTAAATTTTTATATTAGAATTTTAAGAAATCCCACTTTCAATCAGCGTAGCAGGAACTCTCAGAATAGAGGCACATAACAGGTAAAGACCACGCAGAAAGCCAGGATTTCCATAAAGGCCTTTTGACTTGAACAGATACTCAGGCACCTGACTGGAAGACATCCAAGATGAGACACATTAGCCTTGTACGCTGAGGGTGTCACTGCCCGCACAGGACTCCTGGGCTGGGGGCTGTGGCCTCCCCAAAGCCTTCAGCAACAGATTCCTTTTGTCACTGGGGTGATAACATTCACGTCACACCCCTAAGCAAGCCACAGAGCTCCCCAAATCAAAGCCCAGCTGCATTTCTTTTGCAACCTGAGATAGCTTAGGCAAACAGAGGAGCACTGGCATATCCCCAGGCTGAGCTGATGGAGGGCAAGAGAAAAGCTGCCATATGAAAGGGCCCAGAATTTCCCTGGATCACAAATCAGATTACCACTGGAAACCTAGAAGAGCAGGTGATCACCCTGACTAGGTACTTACAGGAAAGAGATTTAAGGACATTTGGTATATGGCTAGCCCAACAAAAAGAACACTTTCTCCTGTCACAGCTCACCTTATGTGGTCCTGCAGGTCAGGAAAGAGCTAAGTCTTTTTTATAAAGGCTAATTCTGGCTTCTTTAGTCCTGCATAAAGTTTCTACCTTTTCTGTCCGGACTCAAGACGATTAACAAAGAATAAAATTCGATGGAACAGCTTTCAGAGGAAAAGCACGCTGTCACATAACTTACAGGATATTTTAGTATGCAAGGCCAAACCCAGGACCGTGTGTCCATGCAAGTCCAGAGTGCTGTCCTGCACTCCAGTCTTACCTTCCAAGCCTCCAGCTGCCAGCTGGCCTGGTGTTGGGACAGAGTGGTAAATAAGGAAGCAAGCCAGCATGCTCAGTTGAGATTCATCTGCGGGCTGCCCACTTAGGTAGGAATGCAGAGAGACATCCCCTCCAGCTGTAATATACAGGGGACACTGATGAAATTTAGGGAGCGTTTGTAGGAGGAAACAGAAAGGCAAGACAACAGTATTTCCACAGAAGCAGCCCACTGAAAAAAGTCTCCATCTCCCCACAGAAGGTAGGCTAGGGGCTTATTTGCAAACCTTCTTCCTTCTGCCATGGCCACCCTACACTCTGTTCTCTGCTGTGGTCACCCCTCGCTTTTGCTCCCAGAAAACTCCCACAGTGTGATTACTAGGAAAGCATTTTCTCTGGGAAGCACACCCTTCCATGTTAACTAAGCTTCCCACCAATATAGCCAAACATAATTCTTCAGTGAATGTTTCACGCCAAATGCACTAAACTGAAAACCAGTTGGTTTATGCCAACATGCAGTCACCTTCCCTTCAGTTACCATTTTTCAAAACTTTTCAGGCAAAAGTCAACTCAGATCAATAAGAAGACAAGAATGCTGAATTGTGAACGTGGCTCTAGGATTAAAGTTATCTTCTCTATACCTTGAAGCCACTGGTCCAAAGTATTATCGATAGTGCACTTCATCACAGGCAGAAATTCAGAGTTCATAAAGAGTCCTCGGTTTGGATTCCTGCTCATCCTCTCCTGGTGACTTCTGGAACTGAAAAATTCTAACACCAGCTTTATCTGCCACAGCTCAAATGTCTCGGACATTTCTCTTCTTTCTAATCTCCTCACAGCCTAGTGAAGGGGAAATACAAAGTGACTGTGAGAACATGAACTGGAGGAGGAAAGAAATGCTGCTGTCATAAACATGAAGTAAATGAATCCTAAACCCTGCCTCGCCAAGGGCTGCCCTTCCAAGCACCTACTGAGAAAAACCACTGGCTAATGTTTCTGGTGTAATTTTGGTTTTCATTAGCTTAGATTATTTTTCAATTTGCTTTTAAAATCTCTGCTACCTCCCTGTAAGCTCACTAATATGTCTCCCCATCTTCCTTTCTGTTTTCTACAAAAATCACATGCAATGAACAATAACTCTTACGCCAAAGCGTAGCTTTAAAAAAGAAGAAAGTGTTTACTCCACCTGATCTATTGCTATGTACGTGGGCAGCATCTCTGGATTTTCTTGGGTAACGCACTCATAAAGAATTGAGGAGAAAAGATCCAGGATTTCCTGTTTCTGATAAAAGACACATGTTTAACAAAGCACACATGCTAGATACAATTTCTTTCAGGTTCCTGCATTGCTCACATTTCCTTCCATTAAAGTTAACCCATGCACTGACATTACATAAATTAGTGATAGCTAACCATGCTACACAGCTTACTTTCATTCTTGGGCTTATTAAAACTAGGCATAATGCAGCTGTATTTTACTCCCTCCCTTAAGTCATTTCGTGCAGACAAATAGAGTGCAAAACACTCTAACCCTTCTGCAGTGACTTCACTTAAACGCTTCAGGACACTGAAGGGGGCTCTTGGTATTTGTTAAACACACTCTGTAATGAACACAACTGGTGTAGACAACTAGCAGAAACTGTGATGTAACAACGGTAAAACAAACAAACAAACCCACCCAACAAAAACTGTAAGGTCAACACTGTTTTACACTTTTGTATTACAAAACATCCCTTTGACTATTCCCTGTCCCCACTACTTGAAGGACTGAAGGACTTGAACATAGGAAGTTCCATCCCAACATGAGAAGAAACTTCTTTACTCTGAGGGTTGCAGAGCACTGGAACAGGCTGCCCAGAGAGGTGGTGGGGTCTTTGACTGTGGAGACATTCAAAACCCGCCTGGACACCGTCCTGTGCAACCTGCTGTAGGTGACCCTGCTCTGGCAGGGGGGTTGGATTAGATGATCTCCAGAAGTCCCTTCCAACCCTGACCATTCTGTGACTGAATTTTGTTCCTCAGTTTAGCGTAGCATTTTCCCACCTTTTATTCACGCAAGCAAGAAACTATGCTAATCCACATCTAGGCATCATACCTGGCCCATGTTCACAGTTGGTTTGCAAAAGTAATCAGCGAATGAAAACAGAGCAGGATCAGAAGTGAAAGCTGAAATTGCTTCTGGCTAAAAAACAGATTAAAACACACTCTTAAAATGAACTTTAAAATTGAACTGCACAAGTGTAGTAGCAATTTATTCCCGACCCTTCCTTCCCCAATACACAAGTGAGAAGACTGTAACCTACATAAAGTACATCATGAGCAGAACGTGTCCAACGCTTCTGTCTGCCCACGACAAACGTACATTCACATAGCTGCTCTTGGCTTAAGCTCATCGCATGCCCTGTGAAAGCCACCAGACTTCCTTTCCCTCAAGCAAAGCAAGTCACTTCAGTACTCATAACCATGTGGCAGAGCTAGGTGCTGGAAATAAATAACACAGCACGAGCTGCTGTCCTTCCCTCAGCCTTTCTAGAAGCAGCATTCCTGGCAGGAAAACAGTTTGGGAACGATACCTTGAATGCCCGAGCTTCAGAGTTTCGGTGAGTAACAGTCTGCGCTAAGAGACTGCGCCAGCCCATTGGGTCCTCCTTGTAGGAGAGCTGCCCAGCTCTCAGCTTCACGTACAAGACACCACCCTTTGAAAGAATTGATCTGAAATAAAAACAGCAGTGCTTACTTGAATTGATACATATACACAATGAGGCAGACTCATAAAGGAAATGTGAACTCCAACAGCTCATATGCAACAATACGCCTCCTTAGGTTTTGTCCTGATTATTTAAACCTTGCCCCACTTGCATATACATAGAAGTCTTGGCATCTTCAGGGCAGGCTGCTATCAAACGGTGATGCGATGGCAGGCAATGGTGATAAAAAAAGGGATGAGCCCTACTGATACAAGGGATATAACTTCCTGAAGCCACTGCAGGTTCTTGTTAGACTCTTCTAGGATGAGCTTCCAGCACCAAGGAAAACCATAAAAGTTGGTATCTACAGATTTAAAGGCATGTTGTGACGGTCCTTTCTCCATGTTAAAAAAAAAAAACCAAAACAACACAAAACAAAAAAAAACAAGAAAACCCTGCTATTCCTGACCAAGCCTACAAACAGAAGTGTGCAGCAGTTCAAAGTTACACCATTGCAAAGCAGCTGCATGTTTAGAGTATCAGTTGCGCCATTAACTGTAGGCACTGGGCATCCTTAAAATAACTAAATTATCTGTATTGAAACTAACTGCTGAGCATAACAATATAGCAGCAATTCACATGTAGTAAGATAGGGAAAATTATTTCTCGCACATGCATTTATCTCCAAAACCCTGCCAGCCCAGTCCCTACCATTTTAAAGGGCCAAGGACAAGATTTTGTGACACGAGAGCTGACAGATTCAAAGCATCTGGAGACCCAGAGCATAGGTAAGTCCCAAAGGCAGCAAGTTCCTCAGTCACCCACGCTGGTTTCTGCTGCAGCAGCACAGGAAGGCTCTTTTGGACAAACAAGTGCTCAAGTGCGGTAGAGGCTCAACCCAGGAGAACAAAGCTGGCTTCTGCCAGCGCTGGTGCAGCAGATGAATCAGTATGTGCCTCCTGATCCGGAGGAATCTTCACTCCACCTCAGTCCTGTTTGTTATCTTTAAAGGCACGGACCAATAGATGCTGCATTGTAGTGCCTAATTTAATCTCAATAGTGGCATTTAAATTAACTAGAAAAAACATGTTACTGATGAAAGATGCAGCTGGCTTCTTCTATACTACTCACAGCAACAAGGTACGCTGTAGGCTCTTAAGTGCAAAGATGAGAATGATTTTACCCACAGATACTGTATTCCGGTAAGATTTCTGTTTTTCACAGTTGCCTGACAGAGAGTTAAAATGCAGTAAGCAGTACTTTGTATACTTCACGTAACATGAGAAAAATAGTATTTCACAAAGCAGTAACAGTTAGCTAGCTACTGTATCAACAGTCTGGGAAACATGACATCATATCAACTCAAAACTAAACTAAAACCATGAGTTTAAGATGGTTTCTGGTACTGCTCAATCCCGCTGCCAATATCTGCGGTTTTTACTATCAGGTTTTCCCCTGCCCTGTTTTTGCATGAATTATTCACATCAATAGGTGAAACCAACTACGCAGTTTCTTTCTTCACCCTAAAGTGCTGTCAAATGCACAACAGTGAACTGATCAAAACCAGACTTCTTTCCAAACTGTAGGTGTTACAAGTACAGGAGGTTTAAAAAAAAATATTACTACATTGTCATTACTCAGTTAAGCATTACAAAGAATACTTACTTTAGATGATTCGTTCCCTTGCTTAAATCTATTAATAATTCCCAGTACCGTGGTCCCTTCACTCTGATCTGTCAATGTAAACATTTTTGTTACTAGATGCCACCAAAATCATAAAATTAAGAGTTTTTTACATAAGCCTACAGTTCTTTTTGGGCCCTTACAAGAGCATGTGCCCTTTTACAGTGTTACCCACCCTGAAAACTCAGGAAGAGCACCCAGCTTTGTCTCTCCTACAATGAAGCTTTCTGGCACAGGGAACTCCCTACTACACCAGATCTTGAAAGTGTTATGCATCAACACCGAAGAGAAGGGTGTGGCATAATTTAACATGTGCCCCATAGTGACAGAATTGTTTTCAGAGCCATTACTATGGGACAGCATTGTCCAGAGTCTGGCTAAGGTTGGACAGGGTATCAAAGAAAAGTCACTAAGTCTCTGTTCTTGCACTGTTTCTGACACAAACTGGGTGATTAAATTCCGCATTAAAATGGAGACTTCCTTTACCTGCTTCAGTAAATGAAGCTCTGGAAGAAGTGTGGGTGCCATCAGTTCCTCGGTGGCTTCTGCATACCACTGCGTGCCCTTCAAAATGCCACCAATATTCACATATTAGTAAAGCTCATTTTCATGTGAAAAGAAAGAAAACGTGCATCTCATTTATAACAACTCCATTGGCAGAAGTCAGTCAGTTTCTGTTCCTGAGTTCTGAGTAAATACATGACTTAGCATTGCCTTTAATGTGTATTTCCCATGGATGGATCAACACATAACATTGTGCAAGTCAAGCACACTTCAACTTCAAAATCTAAAGGTTTGAGAAGTAAACTATACTATGAACATGCAGAACTCTGCCAGAACCACAAGGGATCCATGCTGCACCTCTTCTACCCTGAAATGCCTTTCTTTAGTCCTTTCATGAGCACCACCTGTCTCACACGAGCCTGTACAAAATAAATAAAACAGAAAGGACTCTTCCCCAAAGGACACATAACGCAAGCACCAAGGAGAAATACCAAGTTGCCTGGTTCAGCAGAATTAGGCAGCTTTTAAAACCACAGATGGTTCCAGCAGCCTCTGTGCCTTTGAAAGTCCTTCCTCTTTAGAAAGAGAACTATGACCCTGGGTCAGTCATTACACACTCGACTGTTTGAGAACTTTGTGGTGCCTTTTACTTGTCCTGTACTCTGCTCTCAAGGTGACATCAAAGCACATGTAAGGTGTGAGTGGGCTGAGCAAAACCCTTCAATTATTTGCGTAGAATTTGGCTTGTCTCCACCACGACTTGCAAACAAACCCAAGGCTGCTGGCCACAACAATGAAAATAGCGTGCCTTTGGTATATCAGAGTCTTCAGTTGTCTCCCACATCTTCTCAAAAGCCTTTGCTCCCTATTGCCTCCCAGACAAATTACCTTGTATGTAACCTCTATCAGCGCATAACAAGGAGTATTTGAATCCACATCAACGGGTGTTAAGAGCCTTGGTTCTGCCGCCAGCACGTACAAATGACGCAAAGCCTGAAGGTGGTACCTGTGTGCAGGAATAAAGAATTCAGCATTGTGCAGTATAGGCTGGGAATAAGCCCCAAATACCAAACTACACACAGCTCAATACCCAAATACAGATATTGATTAAACTAAAGAGAAATTTGTAGTAATGTAGTAGGTTTATATTTTTTTTAACATATATGGGTTAGCTAATAGAACAGGACTTAATGAATCGTAACTAAAACTGATTAAGAGTCATAAATTGACAGATCTTGCATGAAAATCTTTCCAGCTGAGCAAACTGGAACAGTCAAGTCACAGGAGTACAACACAGAGCCTCAGGAAACCTGCTTGCTATTTCTCACTGATCAAAAGATCACTACCATAATCTTGTATTTCCATTTCCATTTTTCTTTTTTTTTTTTTTTCCCCTTTTTTTAAAAAAGTCAAAAATTTGTTTACAGAGTGCCCAGGTAAAGATTCTAGATCATTTGCCTCTAGATAACCTCTGTTGTAAGAAGATGATTTAGCTTAAGGAAATATGAACCCTAGTAAACCCTTACCGATTGTCCGTGCTGTGAACAGGGAAGTGAGGGTACAAAGCACAAAGGAGAGCAGCAATTGAAGAATTTGAAGTGCTCAGTGAATATCTGTAGAAAAACATTATCTATTAGTTTCAGTGCTAATAAAGGCTGGCCACTAGCAGAGGTGTTCAAAATATTTTGGTGTCCCAGGGAAAGAAAGCACAGTAGCAAAGTGCAAACAAGCAAGGAATTTACAAATGCGTTCCTACAGCAGTCAAAATAAACGTGTAGCGATAGGAAATAAACACAAGCCAGAAACATTCCTATGGCATTCAAGAAATGCAATATCTAGAAAACAGGACTTTCATTTGTAATAGAAAACGTCTTCATGTATCTGTTTTTTATTAAAAAAAAAAAAAAAAGGCAAGTAAATTGCACACTGCTCCAGCTTTTGCAGGAGAGGTGAAAGAAGACAAAACCTGCCTTTGGAAATGGCAAGTTACCTTCCTCCTCCCAGAAAGAGAAGCCCCAAAGCCATGTGGTGAGCCAAGTGAAACCCATAGTTCATCTCTCCGCCTGTCTTCTTGTGCATGAAACGGCAAAGCTGAAGAACTTTCAGGTTTCCAGAGCCAGCCATCACCATCGCGAGAGACAGCAGCAAGACGCTCAAGCATGTTTCGAGATTATAGTGACCTGTCTTCAAGTAGAACAGGGAAGGCATTATTACACTTCTGTGGTCAAACGCACGCTTCTAGTCGGTCTAATGCACTGCTTTCTACCCCAGAGTTCGAAAACCACATTCCACAGAAAGAGGGAGAGTGGAGAACCAGCAAAGTCCTTAACAAAAATGATTCACAGCCCTGCCACATTCTATAAACAGTCTGTAATATAGAAAAGTAAAAGGGATGGTTTTGTTTCCATTAAGGTTTTGGTGAGGGTAATCAAAATATGTTACACACAAAGCCTCTTTTTCATTGAGAGAAAACTAGAAAGGACTTACTATTGAAGCTGTTGGTGCTGACAAACACTTCAGGAAATCTGTTGCATATTTGTACTGGAAAGAAAAGAAATGCATACTAAATACAAATACAAAAGATAAGTTACAGCTCTATGGAAACTGAAGGAAAAAAAACCCAAAACCCTTACCAAGCACTTAAATGCTGCCTGATTTTCTGAACCAGCAAATCGAAATCCCAGTGACAAACATGCTCCAGCAATGATGTAGACATGAGCTTGCCTAATAAGCAACATTAAACAGGAAATGACTAAATGTTTCTCTTTTCCTCATCTGAATACGCACACAAACTCCTTTTTTTAATTATAAAGGGAAAATTGAAAAGAAAGACTTATCCTTTACAGAAAATGGAGAATAAATTCCCAAAATTTCAAGGAAGAGACTTTTTTGCATACTGATATCTCTATAAAAAGCACAGCTGCATTTTTCAGAAGAATAATTTTTTACATGTTACTTACGCCAATGTTTCTAAACTCAGGTCTTCAGATGAAGGCAACTCTGTTGCATGAAGAGATATACTGTTCTCTCTTATGATCTACAAAAAGCATAAAAGATAGAAAAAATAATCCAGGGGAAACTGATTAATTAACTGAAATTCTGGGCATTGAGGGTTCATAAATGATACAAAACAGGTTTGCTTCGGAGGCATATAAAAGCTGGGTTTTTTTCCACATGCTATTACTCCATTGTACTTCGGATCCAAAAGGGACACCTTTCAATGCTCCTGGGTCTGGTCCCTAAAGATTTCTAAAACAATGGCAAGACTGTGTCAGAAGCACAATGTTACTGTATGTACTCAAATATGAGATAAAACAGAACAGGATGAGACCTCAAGAGGCTATGTAGTCCATCAGCATCCTGTATTTCTGATAGATAAATATCTAAGTTATTCGTAATGCTCAACTGAAACCTCCTTGCAGCTATTTTGCAGCTGGCTTCTTGCTTGGGCAATGCGGAGGAAAGTTTAATGCCTTTCTCTCTCTGGCATCATTTTATGTCTTGAACAGCTGCATCCCTCCTCAATCCCCTCCTCTCTGGCATGACAGGATGGGAATCTCCAGTGCTCCCATAACGGTCCAAGAATCCAATGCAACCATCATTTCTGTCACGTGAACACGATTAACATACATTTTCTTGTGCAGCTCACATGATTAAGGAAATATTCTCATGCAGAACAATCCAATGACATGTAAAATTAGGAAGTAAACACGTTAAGTGTAAATACCTACTTGAGGCACGTTGCTATTAACCCACTTAGAATTAGGCAAGATGTCATCCCACAAAATCAGGCATCGAGCCAAGGTCTAAAAAAGTGAGAGCGCCAAAACATAAGGAAGAAGAAAAATCAAGCACAAACATAAATGGTATTTTTTTTTATTGTAGCAAATGCATCCAGAAATGCAGACAATCCAACTACCCACTAGCAGCTTCTTCACTGTTTCTCAGCCTTCATACAAGAAATTACAAAATCGCTTTTATTTTAAGAGATGCAAATTCTGCTTGCAGAAAAAAAGAACTATGGAATAAATCCTTGCAAGGTCTGTATCTTTAGCTGGTAAACTGAGATGAAAATTCACTATGTACTTAAAAAATAAGTTAGGCCTCAGCATCTGTTCTATCTGTGAAATTAATTTGGGTAAAGCTATAAAAATTTACCTAAATATTTAATTTAACATTCCACATAAAATGTACCATTCAAATATTTCTCAATAAATTCTGTCTCTAGTGCTGCATGACAAGCAAGCTGCCTTACTACAAGCAGAAATTGTTTGAAGGTATGAGTTTGGCTGGCAAGCAACAGGGTTACCAGCTAGCTAAAGGATTCGACTTGATAGGCATCTGGACTGGATTAAAAATTTAAAAAAAAAATAATATTTGTATCATTAAATATACTGAGAAATGAAACAAAAGGAAATCTTACCCTCAATAAAAGGAACTCTGGTTTTACAAAGTCCAGCAAATACATGGTATCTGGTGCTTGAAGCCAGTCAGCAATGGATCTGCAACACACAGTAAAGGGACAGGGTTTCCACATTGTATTTCAGCAACACACAAAATTGAGTAAGCCACACAAAGCAGAGCCAACATTACGGCAGTTTAAACTCCTATCACAAGTTACTGCAAAATGTCTGAGCAATTCCAAGGTTAATACCTGTTATTAGTCTTTAGGTAGATCATAGCAAGTGCAAGTGTGGCACCTGGACAAGTAACGTCCACGTTTATGGTATCTCCCTCCTGTGAAAACACAATGCATGCTTTCAGACCAGCTGACTAGGAAGACAACAGCCCATAGTGATGTGTATACGCATTCAAAGTCACGTGGTGCATCGAAACACACACCTCTCAGACTTCTAGCTATTGCTATTTTCAGCTTAAATGAGCAAAAATCATTAACACGTACCTTGATTTGGTAACTAGGAGACTTGTGCTTCTCTCTGTGCATTCCTGCCTGGAATCGCCTGTGACCCCCTACCATGTACTGGTAAAGCTGCTCAGGTACGTTGAGGTCTGACATGCCTATCAAATTACTGCCATGCTAAGGAATGAAGAGGAGAAGAAATAATATGGAAGTGCCTTCCAATATGAGGAAAAAAAAAAAGCTTTTGGCAAAAAGCAGTTGTGAATCAAGGATGAAACAGCTCTTATTACTCCACTCCAATATATAATGATTCTTCCACTAATTGCAGTTGAAATAAAGAGAGGTACTTACCCCTAGGCAAACCATGCCCAAGGCTAGCCCAGATGCAAGTGAGTAGGACTCTCTGTCTGTGCAGTACTCCATTTCTGGTCCAGGGGGACGTCCTGGAGAAAACAAAAACAGTGAAATTCATCTTTTAAAATTCCAGTTAAGTAAACATTGTTTAATTAAGCCTTACATTCCTAATGAAATGAGAAAAAAAATAGTATCCATCCCTTCTCAGGAAAGTTCTGAGTGGAATTAGAAATAATTGTCACTTAACCCATTCATCACCATGGCAAACCCCTCCAGAAGCAGCATATATTGCTAAATGATATGTCTGGAGTTCAGAGAGACAGTGAAAATGTCATGTTACAACTGCATATATTTTAAGACCTCTGAACCTATCCAAATGTTTTCAGCAGAGCTCAAAAGCTGTTGCTGGAAAAAGATTACACATACCAAATTACCAGAAACAGGTACAATTTCGCCCTTAAAATTTATCCCATTCTCTATTTAATAAACCATACAGTCTTTTTAAACTAAAGTTACATACAAACATGAATAAGAACCTAACTGTTACAAATAAAATCAGAAGAACTGTGCACAGAATGAGGACACAATTCAGATCAGAAATTTACTGTTCAGAATCAGCTCTTAAAGACTACTCTTTGGAAAGCCTTAAAATCCGGAACAGAATTTAGGACACGATGGCTGTACTTCCACCAACCTCGTGACACAAAAAGACTGTTCTTCCAAGAGGAAAGCGTTTTTTCCTCCACCCAGTGCCTCCATCTTTGGTTTCTACAGTGGCAGCTGCTTCATGGACACACATGAGAAACAACAAATGTCTGGGAAGCATCAGATGCACTGAGTATACAGTGTGCAATTGATCTGCTCAAAAACTATAGAGGGTCAAGATCCCTGCAGATACGGCATCCAGGTCAGAAGGAACATGTAGTTACTACAGTCCTTTTACCAAGTAGCTGGCAATCCCAGAAACCCCAGATCAGCTCTTATCAGACAAAATTTCCAGATGGAAAGAAGTATGTAGGTCCAGCAATGATACTGCTACATTTCTACTAAATTCAATGATTATTCTATGCTATACAAATGCACAGTTCAAAGTAACTTCTGTTCCTCTGAAAACAGAAGATGGGCTTTGAAAAATTAGAGGCGAATATTGTGGTGGCAAATGTATAGGTAAAAACAGAAAAATTCTCAGCTCCCTGATGCATTGTGCAAATCATTCACATGTTGCCATTCTCCCAGTCCTCATGCCACTTTTTCCAGTGTTGGCGCCTACCTATTTCAGCCAGCAGAACCTCAGCTGTGTGCCTGTGAGCAGTGCCCTGATAGACAAGGCCAATTCCTATCACAGCAGCCACCTGCACATTGTGGGGGACATCCAGCTCTGTTGAAGTTGGTGGCAGGAGGGCGGGTATGTGGATGCTAAGGAGGCGCGTAATGGCCATATCCATTGTGCCTAGCTTGGCAGCAGAAACACCGAGCAACAGTCCAATACTTGTCATCTCATGGCCCTGAGAAAGGAAACAAATATCAGCAACCCAAGAAAGCAGGCATGTTCAGAAAAGGAAAACCACTTGTCCCAGTGTTCCATTCACCTATCCCAATGAGCTGTGCACAATACGGAAAGATTAAGTGATAAAACTGCTGAAAACCTTTTAAATAGAAAAAAAGTCCTGTACTACTAACATTAATGAAGCAACTCTCATTTTCCCACACCAGGAGTTCCAATTCAGCATTTCAAAGAAACCTGCTGACTCTTCTTTCTTCCTTTTCCTATAGATATTTCTCTCTGTTGCTTATGAAAGAAGGTCTCACCTTTGTTAGGTAGTCATGTATATTGAGCGTGGCAAGTTTTGTGAGATGCCCGTTGAGACCAAGAGCCATAAGGAAGCCTGCGTATTCATTTGCCAGTTCAGCAATTTTAGGCTTGTTATAGACAATCCAAGCAGAGTCTATCTGTGAAGCAGGTGCTATCTTCAGGCCAGCAGCTACCCCGTTGTGAAAGCTGGCCCAGCAAGCCATGTTAGGAGGCACATCAATGTTCCCACTGTTCAGATCAACAGTGGTGTTCCTAGGAGGAGCACGGCCTGCCCATGACAAAAAAATCATTAAAAGCAATTAGGTGAATCCAAACCACTTCAGAAACAGCTCTCAACTTCAGTTCGTTGTCACATGAATAAACACTGACAGCACGCTAGGTAACTCTTCCGATCTGAGACAGCCTCAGGTATCTTCAGACATGTCAGAAGACAGAAGCACAATATACTAGATAAATGAGCGATGTGGACTTGTATGACCCCAACATGGACCAGCTGTGTGTCCTTAGGCAATTTATTTCACTTCTCTCTGCTTCTCAGAACATACCTAATATAAAGTCTCAGTGTTAGATAGTAACACTGGCCTTGACCATTCCAGGAGAAGAAACTAGTAGGTGGCAGATTCAAAATCAAAGAGTTACTTCTTCACAAAAAGCACAGTTAAGCTATGAAACTCTTTGCAGAAAGACAGAGAAGATACTACAAAAGTTACAAGAGGTTCAGGAAGAAATGGGATAACAACTGAAAGAAACTCCGTTATGTTCCGTTAAACACTGAATTTCTTCAGAAGAAAACACTGACCAACGTACCAGTTAGATTCAGCTTAGGGATGGGTAACTGCTCCGTTGGAACAGGATGATACGAGAACAAAGTGAACATTCCTCGTCCAACAGGTAATGCCATGGTTCGCTGGCACAGCTGTAACAACCTGTTGGGGAGATGAAAGCAAAACCAAGCTAATTGCTTAATATGGAAAATTTTTCCAAATACATGATATAAAATGAACCTACAGACAACAGGCACTGGACAGACCATTTTTTTCCCCCCAACTATGAGATAGCATGTTGTCTTTCCTCTTCTGGTAGGCCAGACTTCTGAATGAAATCTTTGGTCCTTACAAGATTAATCCCAAAGATATACTTTAGCTGACATCATGTTGAAACCTGACATTATTTTTCCCTTAAAGCTAGGTGCTAGTTAAAATCTGTGCTACAGGCAATTTAACAGCCATATCGGAAACAAGGTGAAAGGAGAAAGCAAAACAAAGCTGATTGCTGTATGGGATCTTGCTATGACTAGAGATCACATCTAGTAATAACCTGTGTACAGAATTAATAACATGCTTCCAAGAATGCTGACCACAATTCTCTATGATTTACTCTGGAAACACTTTCTAGACTTGTTAGATTACTCAGCTTGTTAGATCAGACAATAATTTGATGCATTCCTTTAGCTTCCTACTTCTGCAGAGTGTTTTGCATGTTAATGATGCTCTGAAGTTTGCTTTTTTCTTTTGTTTTCGTACTTTTTAGGTGGGGGAAAAAAAAAAAGCTACAATCTGCTTTCAAACCCCAACTGATCTCAACATGCTATTTGGGGTTCAAACTAACTATCTTTCCCATACGCAGCTCCAATCCAGAGACCTCTCCAACTCAAATATAGCAGTGTTTTGACGTACACTGAGCTTCAAAGACTTGGATTATGAAATCCAACCCTCCTCTGTACATCCTTCACTCACACCTGTGTACTTTAATGTCCAGTTCAGACTAAAATATATTGCACTGTTTGGTTAAACATTCTTAACTTTAAACCACCAAAAATATTCAAACAGTTTTTCACCTGAGTGAAATGCTAACAAAATACTGCTAGAAACAGAGACAGTTTTTACCGGTTTTCTTTCTCTTCTATGTATTCATGGTCACTAGCTTCTGGCATCTGCACTACATTGACACGTACAGGACGGGCACTCTGAAGGAGTCTGCGTACTTCCTGCACTCTCAAATCCTCGCTCCATATTAGTGACATCACTTCCTCGTTCATGTCATTCATACCATCCTCATCCTCTTCCGATTCAGTTCCAGAGGGAATATCGGAGGACAGTACTGGGCCCACAGACTGTAAGGGACAGAGAAAAGAAAGAAGTAATTTCCAGTAGTGCATATGAATATTGCTAACTGTCAGAAAGCCAGCAAATTCCAGCACCACAATCTGGATGGACTCACCAAAACTACCTGCTCTGAGATGGGTCTGTAAATAGAATAGACTGAGATTTGTACAGTCATGAATGATACTGTTCGCCCACTCCTTACATTCATTTAGAAGGCCACAAGGACTTCTGAACATCGTAATCAACTGTTTTTGCACATCTTAACGGTATAAATAACTATCAAGACAGAAGGAGATGACATCTCAAATACACCAAAGATGTAGCAAAGGCTGTTGAGCAAGGACTGACAAGCGGGAGCTTGAAGAGGTGACATATGAAATAGTTATCTTTCTTTCAAAACTTTTTCTTGTTTCAGAGCAGTAGTAGGAAAGGGCTTTCCCCTCCCTGCCTACACAATTACCTATGACGGCTATGAAAACATACATGTTTTTTTCTTCAAGTTCAGCAGTGAAAAACAGAAATCTAGATGAGCATTTTGATGTATATTAAAACGGAGGCTAAACTCCAGAAGGCACAGACACAGTCCCTTGGTGACAACCTGCTTTTAGAAGTGCTGGTACCTACTGACCCCCAATCCAATCAGGGGTGCTGTTCTGCATGTTCTGTTCAAAAACCTGCGTTATTTTTCTAACCATTGATGTTTTCATGAATCAGAGTTTTAATTTCCCCCCTTGCAACAACCTTGGAAAAACCAAGCTACGTATTAAAATAAACATCCTGCATGGTAGTAAATTCCACATGTTTGCTGCTGTCAGCCAATCGGAGTTTCACCAAAGTACCAGAACATTTTTTGAACTTCCATACCAGAGCTACATGACCAGAAAAATACTGAAGCATTTAATTGCTTAGAAGCACTGTGGAAAAACCCTCTTTCTATGCAAGATTTATGAAATCCTCATTTAAGACACTGTCCTCCCCTGTTTACTCACATCACACAAGCGATGCACAGGACCACCGACAAGAATAGCAATGATAGCATAGGTCAGGATGCAACAGAGTAAGCCCACAATCTGCTTGGCCTACACTTGCTTCAGACATAACCGTCACTCCACATGAAGCATGGTTCATTTTATTTTCGAGGAGTTCTGCAGAAATAAGCTTTCCTGCAGAATATACACCTTCCTTATAGTCTGACAAAATAATTTATACATTGACCTTAAAGTGGGCCAGCATCTTCCTCTTTCTTTTCCATCTTTCATGGATGAGAGATTAATTTAAAAAATAACAAGGCAAGTGACGACAAATATTGCTGATAAATCTAGGAACAAAAAAGTCCCACACCACTCTCTCAACTGGTCATTTTTGCTGTTCTATACCTCAGAATTTCAGCAAGCTGACAGATACAGAATCACACAAACTAGATTGAACACAGGGTCTTCCTAAGGCTCACTGGTAACACATGACACCAGGAGTGCAAGTAAATTAACAACTGATGAATGAAAACCAATTTCTTCTGATAAATATGCACTAAATCTCAATACATAACTGCACCACCCATATAGGCAGCGTCCGTTTTGAAACAGGAAACTCCACCCTGCCCTCCTGAGAAATGACAAACAATTTGGTGTTTGAAGATCACTTTATCCTTTTAAGGCAACATATATTCGAGGCATTGTTACAAAGTAAGTGATAAAATCAAATTTATCATCATTTTAAGATTCAGTACTGTTACAGTTGGGCAAAACTTCACAAGCAGAAAATAAAATGGATTTTTAATGAGCGGTGGGACATGGGATTTGAACATGTACCTTTTACTTTTCTGCTAGATTAATTAACTTTTTTGATACGTAGTTAGTCGTGAAGCCTCTGTTATTAAACATTTGAATAATTTTACTATCACTTCCAAAGCTAAGACAGCAAAAAGGATCTTGACCAAGATGTATTTGAGACTACAAATCCCTCTTCCTAACTTCTGAAAAGGCTACAGACAATCTGCTACTATTAAGTGTTTTATGCATGCCAGCTTTCAAGAGTTTTGTCTTCCAGAGCATTCTCAACAAAAGACATTGAGGTGAGCTACAACTCCATGAGATGCTAGTGATTCCCAACATCAGAATAAAACGTTTAAGAGAAAAACACCACACACTTTTTTCATTTTACTTCGGGATACAAATAACTAAACCCTTTTTGAGAAAAAAGAGAAATATGAAAAGTGTATTTCAGAAAGCACTCCAATTCTTCCAGAGGAGAGGGAGACGCCAGCCATGCCAACCCAAGAAGGAGCCAGACTGACAAACACCCACTTCCTTCTCCCTGTGCCACTGCTGTTTTGATGGCACAGCTTGTGGACGGGGTACCAAAACCTCCCTAACACCTCTCAAAGGTACAGCCATTTTGGAGAGGAGGAGGACTTACAGAGGCAATCAAATAGCTCTGTAGGCAAAAGCTTTGAGCACCATGCCTAAATTAAATTTAAAATCTGTTTTATATTGATAGTTTCCACAGCTATGCATGTACTCTTCCTGTGCCGGATGCTGGTTTTCATACCGATACCCTCATATGCATGTAAACCCTGTGTTGCCCTCAATCTTGAATTCTGCACCTTCTGATGCCCTGAGCATCAGCAGACGGTGGGGAAGTTTCTGAACAGAGTGCTCTGCGCAACACCCAGTATCATGAAATCCATTTACGCCCATACTCACAGATTTACCCTTTTGCAGGTTCCCTTCACACGCCTGTTTGGAAAGATCCTGGCGCCCAATCAAGAGACAAACTGCTTCTGGCCAGTCTGAGGCAGGCTGCTCTCGGCAATAATATATTGCATCTCTAATAGGAAGAGCTACACCAAAGGGGAGAGACTCCAGATCTCTTAAGGTGAAACCTTAAAATTAGTGAGGAAAAAAAACCAAACTGTTTTATCAAAACTAGATAAAGTGTATTTCCTATTATGCAAGCACAAGACTATTACTTATAATTGTTACCATTTTCCACAATGATAAAAACTGCTCTTACCAACATTAGTCATCCAAATAACTAACTTTTCAGCCAGGCTGGAAACAGATGTGCTGTGTCTGAAACTGCGTCTGTAAATAAAGGGGAATAAAGGAGAAGCCAATAAAAGCTAGTCCAAAATTCAGCAGAAAGTCAGAAACTCAAGAGTTTAAAATAATACTAAAAAACCCCATACCGATTGTCATCCTGTTCTATTTGCTGTTTTCTTTGTCCTAGGAAAGATGAGGCCACATTACTTCCACGTTCTCCAAGCAAAAGGACAGTACACAACACGCACAAGACACTAGGAGATACTATGATGGCATCAAAGCATCATTACCTGATGTAATCTTGTACAAATAATGGGAGGCTTCGTTAGATACAGCACTCTCATCACCAAGTATATACAGAGCCACACTCTGGATAGGAAAGAGACACCATAATACACAGTTACTTAGTGTGCACCTATTGCTACACTGCCTATCAAAACAAACAGATGATAACATTAATAACAAACAATGGAACAGGTTTATTATGAAAATATTGTTAGTAAAAGGAGATTGAAACAACTGAACCAAGTAAAAACTCTTATGCTTTAGATTCCTAGATTGAAGTTTGGAAAAAAAATACCCTGAAACAGTTAATTCATTTTTCCCTAATAATTGTTTCAAAGGTAAAAAGAGAAAGATCTTCTAAACAGAAAAACATGTTCCTAGTATATTTCCCACGTTTCTCATATTTCATTTTATTTCTCTTGCAAAACACACACATCTTCTGCAGACACCATTTTTCACTTAGTTTTCTCCACATCTTGAATATTGGCTACTTTGTGAAGGCTCCGGGTGAAAAGTTCTTCCCCATTCAAAGTGGGTCCACTTTGGCTATCTAAGCCAGCAAAATCAAAGTGATCTGTCACCCTATTTACTTTTTGATACTGACAGACAAGCTGGTAGGCCAAAGGCAAAACACACAGGTAAAAATCTTTTGTGTTTTTCATTAAAGTTTTCAGGTAAGACACACTGCCGACACGCCAGCTCTGACCTCTGCACAGGCAAGTCATGCAGAGGTAGGAGAAAAGACAGAGATGGATGGACAGACACAGGTGACAGCCCAAGGGAAAGGCTACAGTTCTTCAGAGCCTGAATGCAGAGGCAAATTTTAAGTAAGAGCGTCAGCACTTTAAACAGTCTCAGTGCTTCTGCTTCAACCGTCCACACTCTGAAGCGGAGGACAGGCTTACTCCTGGCAGCTCATATCAGAGACACTGCTACTCATCTTGGACACTTGGGTCAGAGCAGAGTCTCTCCACCCTGTTTTGCTCTTCAGCCACCCCAAGCTCAACACCTCCGCTCTGAACCCTGTATTGGCATGTTTTCTCCACAAACGCTTTGTG
This sequence comes from Anarhynchus alexandrinus, assembly GCA_008711295.1. Lineage (NCBI taxonomy): Eukaryota > Metazoa > Chordata > Aves > Charadriiformes > Charadriidae > Anarhynchus > Anarhynchus alexandrinus. The sequence goes on along the minus strand of VUYV01000016.1, from coordinate 484,915 downwards.
AATAAGTGAGCAAGGCTGACCAGAAGATAACATCAGCACTTATAACTACTCATGCGACTAAATATTTATGTTGATACATGCCCAAGAAGAAAGCCGGGAAATTCTCAGTCACAAAATACAGTTAGCTTTAAGTTACATTATTACTTTGCACATGCCACTACTGCAAACCACAAAAAAAAACATAAGCAGTGAAGCATAGGCTACTCACTCTGCACGCACGAGCTCTCCTTCCCAACCTCAAATACCTCCTCCCACCTGCTAAAACCCATCCACACCCTTCAGTAATATTAAAGTAATAAAAGAGAAGCGAGGACTCACAGGGATTTCTCTTTGCTAAATACATGGTATTCTCCCTGTGGAGAGGCTGACACTGCACAGTTTACTATACTGCAGGGATACTCAAGAATTTCGTGCAGACAGATGGGTCTACTTGGTATGGAGCAGCAACACCTGGAGATGCTTAAATCTCCAAACAGCACAGCTACAGCTACAGCCTCTATCACAGGCTCAGTACCCCTCCAGTATGCCCCCACTGCTCCATACAGTACAATGAAATCCTCTGTTACTTGACTTCCCACTGGGGATGCTTCACTCGCAGGAAATTAAATAACTGGGGCAAACCCTGGCCACAGTACTGCTAGGCTGACAGAATAAAACATATCCTTTTTACCAAAGTACGTACCACTACTACCAGTTTGCTCCTTTCACAGATTCCTGGTAAGTAAGGATAAGGCTGCACTCCTTCTCCCTTCAGACAGGAACTCAGCCACTGAAAGATACTTGGAGGCTCAGCAGAAAAAAATGAGGGGTGGTGCATGAAACCTGTTTGGACTTAATCATATGAACAACAATGACACTGAGTTCAGGGCAAATGCACAAAAATTCTCCACTGTTCCCAAAGCAAGCCCTACAGTACTTCTGTTTTAGTACAAAAATACAGTATTTTCCCAAAATGTTACAGATCACATCTCAATCCTATTAGATGGAAGTTTATAGCTAGACAGTAATGACAACACGAGACACTTATTTGTTTTTCAAGAACAAAAATTATCTATCTCAGCCCACACTGAAAAGGAAAACATATAAAATTAGTAATTCTCAAAAACCTCACTGGAACAGTCTTGTAATTCAACAACAATAAATTGCTTAAGTGAGAGGGCAACCTAACTATAACCTTTTTGCCTTCTGTGACTACAAACACGAGTAGCAAAGCCTGACCACTGCTATGAGATTATTTTTTTTTTTCTGATCAGGAGAAACAGTAGTTTATCTTACATGAGTAGCAAATTTCAGCTGGTAGGACACTAAACAGGTGTACAGACAACATACGACCTTATTTTAAGTTTTGTGGTTTTAGCTCTGATTTAGTTTTTATGAACTTTAAACTAAGAGCCTGCCAGCCTAGCAATACTTTCCACAAGAGAGGCACATCTCACTACCAGGCTTTTCCACAGTTGTCTGCTCACATTTCTCAGCCAGCCTGAGCTGGGAGTTTGCCAACATGAAACCATCGTTCCCTCCCAAGTCCTTGTTCTGTGGAGTGTCCCATGAGGCACTGGACTGGAGGCACCAGCTCATGACTACACTATGCTAATGTCACTCCAGTCTTCTTAGGAGGCTATTAAAAACAAAGGAACAAGGCAATCTCAGCGCAGTTTTGCATATTGGGATTAAGTCCTGACCAGCTTTCAATGGAACAGTTACCAACATGCTCAGTATGAGATAATATGCACATCATTATCACTGAATATCCAGCTTTGCAAAGCCTTAAACTCACCTTGATCAATTATGCAAGTCTGTCTGGAGGTTTTTACAAGGGCTGGATAGTCTCTGTAGTAATAATCTATATAAGCTTCAAGTTTCAAGTCCCTAGAACAAGAGAGGTGTGAATCACATTAGAGGGAAAAAAAACCACTCCACCTTCCCGCACCTTCCACCTTCTGTGTCATTTTCTGTTGATTTTTGAGGAGGAAAGTTCTGACTTCCTTAACTAAGGCCGCTGCCACTCCCTAAGCAGTGAATCTGTATGTTTAATTTTTCCCCAGTGCATTTCTCTTCAGTTGTCATTCTACTTTGTCCCACACCTCAACCACCACCTAAGGTATGACCACTGTCACTATAGTTTCCTGCAAACTCCAATTGTTAAAGCTAGATAACCTGCTGGGTTATTTGCAATATATGAATGCATATAACAGCTGCCAATCTAAAAAACCACAGTATTTTATTTCAGACTTGCTTCTTGCTGGCATGATAGAAGACAGGCCAACCTTTTTAGCATGAGGGACTGGATGCCACTTCTGGGAACCGTTTAGCCAGCCAGCTATAGTAGGTGCTACTGGGAAAGAATCTATAGCCATCGAAAAAATTTGGTAGAAATAGCAAATGCAACTCAGGGAGACATTACTGTGCCTTTTACTTAAACACATATCTGTATCTATCTATCTATATGCATGCAATGCAACCTGAAGGCTGTTGTGGAAGACATGAAGACGCAGTCACTGGCTGCAGGGAAGATGCCACAACAAACAAGAATATTTGACAGATCTCATGAGCTGAGCTGTGACAATACAGCAGAAAAAAACCCCACATGCTGCAGCATCTAAGGTTTGTGAATTGCACTGATGTTGGGAAGTGGCCAGAACCATACATGAGACTTGCTACAGGAAATATCTTTAAGCACTTTAAATATTCATTCATTTTCTTCAAATACATGAAAAGTCTGCTCCACATTGGACAATCCCCAAACTCCCCACAAAAATAATACACACCCACCATCGAGAGGCACTGCATGATATACCAAATCTGTGATCTGTCAGTTGGGCATACCTGGCCAACTGAACCAGAAGGACAACAAGCGAACGAATTCCTTCTCCCATTAGACTATTCAGCTTGAGCTCCTCGTAGATCAGATGAAGTACAAAGAAAATAGCAGGAATATGGGTGAAAAGGAGGGTTGAGGAATCCAAACTAAGGCTCTGTGAAAAGTCATCCTTCGGAGCTGAAGCTTCCAGAGGGTCCAGTCTCAAAGCTTTGGCTACAGGATGTGACTCAAAATTCCTATGGTAATCAGAGCTCAAGAGATACTCCCAGTCCTAGACCAAACAAACAGGAAAGAGAGGTAGGTAGAGGTTCCACAGTGAACATAACCTTCCAGCAAGAGAACTCCAAAGCACTGCTACAGAGGAGGTTTTTTCCCCATAAACCAATACAAATGTGATTGTTGTATGGTAAATGTGCTGCACAAACCCCGCAAGCCACCAAGATTCAATTGTTAAGTTTCATCCTTTTTTTTTTTTCTCCTGTTGTGCATAAAAGAATCAAAGCCTTGTATTTAAGAGAACAAGATAAAAAGAAAGCTGAGAGTGCCTTCTTTGCACTAATATTCTGTGCACAAGATCTCACTGAGTACTTATGCAATTCACCTAGTGCTCCCAGCCTTCTTTGCACCTCCCCCGCAACAGCACATCAGGCATTAGATCCTGACCTTTGTTCCATGTAGACTGTAGTCCATAACCACATGGGCTCACTGAGCTATCAACCCACATAAAGCAAATAGCACAACTGGACCACCACAGCTTGTAAGCCTCTTATGATGGGATGATAGTAAGCCTCATCCACTTTACTATTCGATAGTGAGAACTTCCTATTCCTGTCTAGGCAAAACCCAGTGGATCAATCTTAAACACTCCACTAAATCTGCTGAAAACCAGCACATCCAGTGAAGTATATAATTTGACAGTCCTAACTTGCTCAAGGTGCTGAGTAGCCATGAGAGTGAGACAACCTCATTTTAAAACGATGAAACATCTAGGAGAGATTTGACTTTGTCAGAAGACTGTCTGGGATTGCTTTGTGATTTATCATTCCTGAGTCCAATCTACTTCTCTGGAAGTGAGAACCCTGACAAGCAAGGTCATATGATGCAGCCACTACACAGGCCAAAATAACTTTTCTTCCCCCAAAGGCTTGTAATCTCAGATGAAATGCACTACTCAGAGGGTGTTTCCTCTGGTTTGCCTTTAAAAAAGAAAAACCACAAACAAACAAACAAACCAAACAACCCCCCCAAGGCTCTTATTTATAAAAGAAACCCATTTCTTACTTCATCTGACCCTGTTTCTGATGGTCTAGCCTTCTTCGGAGCAATAACTGGTGAAAGTGATCCTTCAAAATCAAGCTGCAAGAAATAAAAAGATCAGAAGTAGCTCAGTATTGAAATTCCCAAGGTTGCATAAGTGAATCACCAATCGTAACATCTGAATTCAAACCAAGCACTACATGACATTGCTTTAGGTACTTCTCTATTTTGGTTTCGTATAAGACATATACTGCAATTAGATTTTTCTATACACAGCTAGTTATTCTAGTGTATGGTGCATGATTTTAGTTTGACTGCCTAACATCTGCTATTTACTAGGACAGAGGAAATACTGTGGATGAGCTAATGCTTGTAATGTAGATATACTGCAATTGCTTTCATTTTAGTTGTATGCATATCCGTGCTGGGTTTTATTTCCTGCAAGTACTGCAACTGTATTTGCTAGCAGGAAATCCACTTACAGAAAACTCCAAATACATTCAGTAAAACAGTTGAAAAAAACAGAACTTTAAACATTGTAATTCAAAAACTACACAGATAATCCTCTTTAGGAAACAGGAATCTGATTTGTGATCTGTGTTTCCAGTGGAAACAGACTTAATATGGATTAGGTGAATCAAACCCTTAATGCATAAGTGTTAGTCATTAAATGTAGTAAAATCTTCAAAATCTATTTTTATTTGACCAAGACAGTGGTAAGTACCTTATAAATATATTTCATGATAAACACAGACTAAAATGTACACCTGAAATTTAGAAATACAGAATTAATTTGATGGCATCTTGTGATTTAAGACAAGATACTATCTATTTCTGACCTCAGTGTCTCTCTAACAATTTTGAACCTTGAAGAATTATCAGTAGCATTAATGTAAGCTAGGAAAACAAACATATGAGATTCCTTACATTACGGGTCCAGGATAGTCTCTCTGTGTTGTAACCCATCATATTCATGAGACATGTTACAAATAAATTCCATTCTGAGTGATAGCTTGGTCCTCCTGGAGCATTATAAGCATTGTACCACTTGACAAGCATCTGTACCGCTACCTCCTTGGGAAGAATAGCTTTGATGCCTTGGAGACATCTTTTCACTGTTGGAAAAGGAGGGGGGGGGAAAATTAGGTGTGCTTTCCATCTTACATCCTGGTACTTCTTCCAATCAGTTCTATAAATCTCTAGAGTTCTTGGACCTCCTTTTAATTCTCCGGCAACTCTTTCAATAAAAGCCACACCACACAACCTCCAACAGCTGTTCTTTTAGTTCAGGTTAAGCACAGCCATTCTAAATCACTACACAAAGGGAAAAAAAAGTTCCTTTTTGCTCATTACTGAAACCAGCTTGAGTCCGAACTGGCATCTAAGCCCTTCCTCATAAAGAACATACACAACAGTAAAGCACAAAACAACCTAAAGAATAAAGGAAATTTTAAGAGTGCAGCAGGTGAAGCACTAAAAGGAACAGAGCACACCTAAATAAACGGTAGCACCTCTAGAAGGTAAGTTAGTAGAGCTTGGAATATGCGGTACTGAATCACTACTGTCTAAACTAAAAGAACCCTCAAAAATTATGGAACATATTTCACGTGATGGATTCTGAATCATACCTAGTTCTGAAGTGGCGATTTCAGGAATTGTAATCCGAACCATTGTATTATTGCTGAGTTCCTGGGGGAGAAAAAAAAAAAAAAAAAAGAGGTAAGAGAAAAAATTATGAAACGCATAAAGTAAAGCCAGGGTCCTTTTCTATGAACTCAGAACTCGTTTATGTATTAAGCATGTTCCTAATTCCTGGCTATTTGCTACACTAAAGATTTGCAACCTCAGATGCTAGCTCCATGAAACACTTGAAACAGATCTTGAGCTGAAGCACTTGAGGGAATCAATTAAATTCTGTGACTTCTAGAGTATTCTACATAGAGAAAAATGTGGAGCCACCAACGTAGGTGTGATATTTTGCTGTTGATCAGGAGCTGCTAGCAATGTCTCACTACGCAGCAGAAGTAAACTTGACCCTCACTTTGCTTTGCTGACAAAGCGTTGACTCAAATTACAGGATAATACCTACTAAAGTTACTCTGTTGTGGACAGGATCTCTCAGAGCATGAATGAAAGTCCCAAGCTGCTGAAAAGTACAGTCTTCAACATAAGTGGAGTCATGAAGTTTGGACGAATCCCTTAGCTCTGGGACTGGTGACAAAAGCACACCCTGAAAAGTGGTAAAAATAATTGCTTAGAATTGTTGAAATAAAAGGATCTGAGCAAAGGACAGCTAAAATTACCATTCTTAATGTACTAGTAAGTATTTTGAAAACAATCACAAATATCTTTCCAATCTCTGCCTCAGATGTTTTACAGAAATCATAAACAACTAAATAGAGCAGCACTAATTAGATCTTATTTAAACACTGTTTATTCAGAGGCTTTACAGAAGAAAAATAGATTTAGCTCCAAAAGATACCTTTAAAGTTAAAATCAACCAATCACTTGAAGCTGTTACAACTAAAACCTTTCCAAGGCAGGACTTCCTTTTTTCTTACCTCTTCTAGAGGCCCCAGGTGCTTATTCAAAGGCTTGGATGGAGTGCTGACACTATCCAAGGGAGTACTTGGCCGAGGCATTTGGTTGGACATTGTCAGGGATGGAGCAGGCAGCCCAGGAATAAAAACCTTCCCCACCTTTTTGTGAACAATATATAGGAAAACAAATAGCTGGTTTTCATGCCTGTGCTTCCACGAGCTTGCTTACATATACAGATGTTATCAGATTTTAACATCTTAAAGGAAAGATTTAAAGAAAAGTGGATATGTATTTCAACTAAAGTTTCTGAAGAGATTGAAGATTACTTCATGTAATTACTTCCTTCAGGTGACAACACACTGAAAACACTACCATATATGGTCAGTACTGTACATTATTGCTACAGGTCTACTCCCTCTAAAAGTTCTAGCAGGGCTTCACTGAGAAAGCTCTACTTTCAGAGAGTACGCTTTTTTTTTAATATACGTACATATATATGTATATATATGCACACACACACATACAAATTGCAGTGTCCAAGGTTTCTGCGTACACAGAGAGAACACAGTGCATCTCCATAGAATTTAAGAAAAAGTTTTAATTATTTTGGATGAATCATGTCTATCCTAATAATAGCCCTTTGCAAAGCAAAATAATTTGACATCTAAAACTATCTGGCATGCTACAGAGAAGTTTGAAAGTTTTTCGTTCCAGAACTATTCTTATTTTCCATATTCCTGAAGTTTTCTTTCTTTGAAAGCATTTTATTACGTTAGTATTTTACTATCGCCGAAAATAAACTCAAAAGATTATTTAAGTGTACGACAAGGTGCCACTGATTCTTCAGAGCTACCTTTCCAGCACTGCACATAAACGACACTGGGTACGTGAGCACAGCCACCTTCCAAAGCAAGTCCCAAGCAAGCAGTGGTCTACAGTAGCTTACAATAATACCTTGTAAGTTATGATGCACACAGTACCCCTCTGTACAGCCCAGCTTGTAACCAAAGATTCAAACATTTATTTTGGGACAGAAAAAACTGTTACTCACCCGAACCACCCCAGAATAAAGCACCAGATTTCCACTGCCTTCCAGAACCAGCAGTGTATCAATACCCTGTAAGAATAAAGCAGCATATTCAGCTTCTTGTATTTAAGAAAAAAGACAACAGTTGGATGGCAAGTGACAAAGCAGGATACTCCACAGTTAACAGTCCATACAGAGGTACATACCTGCACCGGAGCTGCATCCTTTGCTTGAATATTGGTAACAGAACCAAAGATCAGCTGCGACTTATCGTTGCTCTCTTGAAATTTTACACACCTAGAGATTTGAGTAAACAACAGGAACGATAAAAGGACTGTCCTATCTGTTGTTACAGAAAGACGACAGAAAATTAAAACTATGTTGCATGGTGCAGTTACTTTTATTGTGGTATACCTGGTTCCTTCCTCCTTCCTTTGCTTGTTTTGCCCTGCTAGTCAACTTATTTTCACTCTGCTAGTCTAATTAAAAACCCCAGTGTACTACTAAAGGGTAAAAATGAGGATAAATAAGAATACCATTCAAATTACAGTAAATGTTCTCTTACAACTTCAGTTCTATTTAAACAGCTCAAATCATCTATGCCACCACAGTTAAAAACATGTCATATGAGAGCCAGTGACATACCACATCTTGCCATAACAGATTCCACTAGCTGGAGTAATAAGTATGCTAAAACCCATATCTAGCTGGTAATTTCTGGAGTGCTCCTCTTTGATCTCCTGTCCCCAAGACAGGGATGCTCACCGCAGCTGGAGCTGGGATTCCACTAAAAAGCACAAGAACTTCTGCCCACAAAGATCCATGGTAATAAACACTTTTGATGCTTGGGAATTCTTCTCTCTGTAAAAGAGACAATGATCAGCACACTGTTTGGTCAACTACAAAAATTTTAATGAAGGAAAACATAGCACCCACAAGCTGTAGGGTCGCACTACACTTCAATTAGCAGTGCATCAAATTGCTAGAATGCCCCAGTCTCATTTTCAGTCATTACTCTTGAAATTGACTTTCAAGACTCTAGTCTCCACATTCCCCACTTTTTGGCAAGCAGCGCACATGCTATTTGGCTTTGTTCTCCTGTTCAATCTTAGGTTTTATGCTGTGTTTTGCTCCTTTTGATGGTAACACAGAAAGAGATACTTCCCCTAGAAGATCAAGAAAATCCCTAATGACCAGGTTAGAACCTACTTTGCTTTCGAGATCTCATTAAACCATTCCCCAGCTCAGAGAGCTACAGATAACACAGCAGGTAAAACCGTTTCAAGTGCCCAATTCCCTTTCCAAGAGAGCTGCACACCCAGAAAGTATAATTTTTCCAAACAATTAAGAAGCATAGATCCACACATCTATTTTAAGGCAGGACCATTTGCAGAAAGCACACACTAAAACAAGCTGTTATTTTACTTTATTTCCCCCCGGCAACGGACGTCCAGAACTACTCGCATGCCAATACAAGCATCTAACCTCATGTTTGTGACTGTTTCTGTCCACAGATGATCTATACACAGCTCAGGAACAATTGGTTCAGTTTCTGGTATAAGGAAGGAATCGCTGCAAGTGCTGTTTGGTGAATGGGTAATACTGTGCCTCTTTGGTGACTGAGCATTACTGGAAAAGTTGAACCTCTGGACTCCTGAGAAAGAATGCACTCCCAGGGCTGGGGAATGAGAGCGGCTGCAAAGACAAAAGACGCTACTGAAAAATGGATTTTCAAAATCAGGTACAGAATCCCAGGGAGCTCATACACTGGTAAATACTTTAAAAACAAACCAAAACCACCCTAAACCAGTAGCTAGTTCAGTATTAGTTTCCTTTAGCAATAAAACCCAGCATAGGAAAACAATTCTCTAATTAATTTCCAATCATCTCTGTCAGAATACAACAGATAAGATTCCAAAAGTAAGAAAACTAACATTTGCATTTGCATGGTCCATCCCATCAAAAATTTCTCCCAACCTGTTCCCTCTAAATATGGCTTTCTTTAGAAAAACTAACTGAAAACACTCCTGGGACTCAAAAGACCTGCAGGCAGTCCCTGACTGCACTACAAACTGGCTGTGCGATAACAGAACAGCCTCTTTGGCTCCCACACGCCAATTACCCTCTTGTGCTATATGGATAATAGCACACCAAAGTGTCACAAAGGCATCCCAAGAGGGCCTTCAGATGCTGTAACACAGGAGGCACCTGCACCTTAGATTGACAGACTTGTAACAGCAGAGACAGACAGACAGCAATTCCAGATGTGCATCCTATTCTACAGCTCGTATTCTTTGGTATCATCTGTCTATGCATCATGTTCAGCACCCACCTCAAAGCAGCCATGTTGGAGATAGATGGCGAGCGGGACTGCATGCTGGGCGATGACACTGATCTGCTCTGGCTGTGGATAGACGAGTAGTTCTGGAAAGGAGAGCCCACAGGAGAGTCTCCTTTTGAGAAGCTTCTGAGATGAGCGGTCAAAGAGCTGCTAGTAGCCACGTGCTGCGGGGTGCCCATCTGCTCTGAGAACTTCAGCACTGTGTTCTGTTCCTGGGAGAGAAAACAGAGCTGTCTATGCACAAACAGCACATAGGCAATAACAGCCAGGAAGCCACTCAAATAGCTTGTTTCATCAGTTAGGTGACAAAAACTTATGCCTAGGTAGGCACTTAGCATAAAAAGTTATTCCTACCAACCATACTCTCTCACTCACAGTCACAGTCACACTACTATAGTTTTCAGGGCACTAAGTTGTTTGTCACTTTTCTTACAGAACACAACAGTTTAAGCAGAGTCAAAACCTTCTGATACAATGTAAGGAATATCATGATGACCACAATATACTTCATGAGCATCACCATCATGTGATCTTCCTGACTCTGGTACAGGCAAATACATGAAAGAAACTATTTTAAAAAAACAACAAAACATACCAACAAACATCTTACTCTTTTATAAATGAAATAAATCACAAATACCAGGCATTTGTAACACACAGAGCCATAAGGGCATGTAAACACACACAAAAATTTTTGATAATGATATTTAGTTGACAATGAATTTTTACCTCTGGCTTTACTCTCCGAAGAGCCCAAACAGTATGTAAACTCTGCACAGTATCATATGTCATCACAATGGAAGGTTCAGCATTGAGAAACACGATCCTCAAGGTGTAATCAGCAACGTACTGCACTCTAGCAGAACCAAACACGCCTGCTAAAGAAGCAGTTAACTTCAGTTAAGGCAAAAGGATCATTTCTACAGCAGTGTTATCCATTACAGGGTTAGCATTTTTCATATGCTCTTTCTTCTGCAATCTGGGTTTCTTTCCTGAACAGTTTCCCAGTTCATGAAGCAGCTAAAACACCCCACTTCTGAATTATTGAAAGAGTGATTATTTGCAAATTTTGTAAGACAGAAAATGCTGAAGTGACACATTAAGCGTTTGATGCTCTACTGATAGACTCCATGTGATACACCTGAAGATGTAAACCTACCTCCAGACTTACAGACGAGAGGTGTTATCTCATCTAATGGGTGTAGCATACTGAACATAGTAGGCAAAGGCTCCCTAGAAAGAAACCAAACAAAGCATGTTCAAAAACCAAATGCTAACACGCATAGTTCTCTCTTGTAGCTGGTACACATGCTGTGATCCCACCACAGGTTCTCAGACCTTAACAAATCACAGCCTGATATCTAACAGTAGAGACATCTATTCCATTCACAGAAGTTTGTTGGATTAACTGAGTAGAGTCAGACAAACGCTAGTGTATCAAACAGGATGATTAGGTCTTGTTTTACATTTTTCCAGAGCACTTGAGAATGACCCCACCTGGTGGCCACACGGCAGACTTTGGCTGGGCCGAGTGAACAGAGCCGGCACCAGCTGAGTTAGGAGGAAGAGTAGGAAGAGGAGAAAGCCCTTAACCCAGACTCAGTTCAAGAGTTTAGGTTTCACAGCTCCCAAGTCCCAGACAAGCAGACAGCCAGCACGTCATTTGTATCCATCACAGAGCAGCGATCAAGCCACCCATCTGTGGTAGCAGTAGCAAAAGGAAGAGTTTTCACAGAAGGCCAGCTTGAGTAGGGTCAATCATGATTTTTGCAACATACCCTCTTGAACATTTTCAGGACCTCTATTTCTAATCCCAGCTCTTCTGACTAGAGAATCACAAGTGCATGGGATGGACACATAAAGCCCAAGGGAGCACAAGTGGCTGTATTAAAGCTGCTCATCAGCACACCATCCAACTCCTTACTCTGCTTCTCAGCTGTATGCCCAGCCACAAAGCACAGGGTCTAGGATCCTCAACAAATAAGTAACAGGATGCTCCACACATTTAAAGCATCTTGCAGCTGAGAGAAAACGTCTCAATGACAATCCCTCAATGAATCTCCCAGTTGTCCATCACAGCCTGGAACCAATTCCCTGGACAAAACTTAATGAAATCAGGCTAGTAACACCCATACCGTGCCTTCCATATCCTATTTCCAGGATCACCACTCCCAACTAGTTCTTCACAGAATATGAGAGCAATATAGTGGATTATCAGTATCCAGACCCTTCCTGCCATTTCCTGATGTTTCACCTGATTTCACCTATCCCTGTCATGAAAACACAGACCCTTTCATTATTGCTCTTCAACTCTTGCACTCTTGAATTAGAATAGGAAGCAGTCTGTTACAAAACAATTAAAGCCACTTGTTACCTACCTGGGTGGACTTGGAGGTACTTCATGTGAAGAACTACTGCGCTCAAATAACAAACCATATTTTGTTGGCCAGACATTTGCAACCTATAAAAAATTACAAATAGATTTATGACCAAAAAAAAAAAATCAAGTACTTACTACATTGATCATGTTTTGTGTCTGAGTATCTCATTACAGCAAAATAAGATGTTTAGGCCTTTTCTTGAGAGAAGGGTAATGTAAATCGGAGCAGGTTCTCAGACTACAAAGTGGTCCCATACGTTCCCACATCATACAACCATCTGCTACTACTTTCAGAAGTATTCGGTGTCCTGACCACACAGCTGCACTTTCATCGGCTTTGTCCCTGAACTCAGGCAGCCACCACCAGCAGTGTTTTACACACACCTCCCCACCCCAACACAGCATGCAAACAGATAACAAGCCCATTTTTGGCCAAAAAAAGGACAGCACTTACCTGAAAAGGTAAAGCAGCAATGTAATCCTTTCCCTCTATGCTATGCACATTTATACAGGAATTCTGCAATATGCAGATACATTTCTCCACTATTTCATCACTGCCTGAAACTAGGGAAAAGGAAGAAAAAAACCAACAAAACCACAGTGAAGCTTGTGTCTTTCCTTAGACATTCCCTATACACAAAATGTAAACTTGAGGAGGGGGTGGCTGTCTTAACATAGCGAGTCTTGATGACTAAAATTCTCATGCCAAGACAGCTGAACTCAAAGCATTTGTTTGACATTACAGTAAGCAGGAAACTTACCATCAGCTTTTTCAGATTTTTCCTGGGGTATAGTGAAGTCGCACCATAAGGCCTAAAACCAAATACAGTATAATTATTTCTGAAGAACGAGCTGATGCTACTACACAATCTCATCTTTCTCTATTTCCCAAAATAACCCCACCTCATAACACTGTTTGAAAACAGTCAGCAAGTGTTTTTTAGCCAGCGTGCATTCATTCAGTCGCCACCTTTCCATGTTTTCATACCTGCAGGACGGGGCTGTCGACAGTGAAAGCCTTATAAACAGTCGACGCTTGGTTTTTACTTCCTTTGCTCCAGATGACCATATTGCTGGCCACGTACAGCTCTTCATCGTAGTCCACCTCTTCCCCGACATCACTGACGCCTTTCCTCAACTGCCAACTTTCCTAAAAACCAAGATTTTTTATTATTTTTTTTTTTTAAGGAAAAGTTACAAGACCTGCTGATGCAGTCACAACAGCCGGTCGTCGTTCAGCACTCATGGTTTGGCCAATTTATTTTTTTTTAGGAAGCCAGAATGGTTTGGCCAATTTTTTTTTTTTTTAGGAAGCCAGAAAGCCAGGCCAAGCGCCCCCCCGGCCCCCCACCGCCTCCTACCCGCTGCCGCTCGTGGATCGTCACCTCTCGGAGGGACCCCACCAGCCCGGCCGCCCCGTCGGAGGAGCAGAGCTCGGAGGCGGGCTGGAGCCGCCGCAGCTGGAGGGTGAGGGCGCTGGGGTGGCGCCGGCAGTGCTCGCGGCCCCGGGGGGCGAACTCCTGCAGGTCGCCGGCCGCAATCATCGTCGCCCTCTCGTCAGAGTGGTCCGACATGGGGGCCCGATATCCTCATTATTTCTGGGACGGACGCACACCCGCCACGACCGGGCTCCGGCTCCCGCACCGCCCGGGGGCCACGCGGGAAGCGGCAGCGCGGCTGAGGCGAGCACGGACGCCGGCGGCGGCACCTCCTCACATGGGCGCGGCCATCTTGTCGCTTCCCGCCCTGCCCCGCGGCGCCGCGCGAGGGACGCCGGGAGGGAAATGGCGGCGGGTGGTGGCGCGGTGCCACTCGTACCGTCCCCGCAGGGGCTTCGCGGCGGGCCTGAAGGTGCTCGGCGGTGTCTCTTGAGGGGCATCCTGCTCGCAACGCCGTATTGGCGAGGTGCGGTCACACTGACCTTTAGAAGAGAGTGGCTGGTGTGCGGGTGCAGTCCAGGCCTTCGGCAGCACAGTGTCCCGCTGGCAGCAGAGTAGTTCGCGTACTGCTGTCACCTCAGCCCACTGCGGGCCCGTGCTTTTCCCACCTCCCAGGGAAATTTAGTCATGAATTTAGTCTTATCTCACCCGTCATGAACCGAATTGTCAGTCTGTGCCATCTCTTTTGACTAGCCAGCAAAGAGCCAAAGGACTGTCCTCTAAGTCTGAGGCGTGTGACAAAATCCCCCCTTTACAACCAGGTTGGTATATTTCAGCGGTTAAATACAACAGCTTCTACACTGATGCTTCAATGTTATTTTGCCTTAAGGTCTAAAAGTTTATGCAGCGTGGAATTAATTTACATGTACGGTTTGAGCAGTATGTACAAGCACTTAGTTTCCAAAGGCAGGCATGGTGCTTAGGAAATAAAATGATATACATTTGATGATTCAATGGGGCTGGCAGTGCCTCCTAGACCCCTGTCACTCTGCAGTCCCCAACAGGCATGTTGTACAGCTCTCTTGTCAGGAATGAGATTTGGGATCCTGCTGACTACACCAGTTTGTTGTGAAAGAAAGATTAGGGATCCTACACAACTTTGAAGTAGCAGCAATTTAAGATTTGTCAACACAGGATTCAGTTGTATGATTTTTACCAATACTTAATCATCAGAGTGATTGAATAAAAATTGCTATAATCAACACTGTGACTTAATTAAAGATTTGAGAATGGCAAGGTTCACACAAGACTTACGACAGCGTTTCCTAAATCAAATCGCACATGTTCAAACACACACACAGATACAGAGGTTAACCTGTATAATCCAGATGTTTCTCTTTCTGCAAATAGTAGTAGGGTGGGTTGAAGGAGGATGGAGTCAGACTCTTTTCAGTGATTCCCAGTGACAGGACGAGGGGCAATGGGCACAAGTTGGAACATAGGAAGTTCTGTTCAAATACACAGAAAAACTTCTTTACGGTTAGGGTGACAGTGCACTGGAACAGGCTGCCCAGGGAGGTTGTGGAGTCCCCTTCTCTGGAGATTTTCAAGACCCGCCTGGATGCAGTCCTGAGTAATGTGCTCTAGGCAATCCTGCTTTAGCAGGGGAGTTGGACTAGATGATCTCTAGAGGTCCCTTCCAACTCTGAAAATTCCGTGATTCCGTAAATTATTGAATTATTAGTACCAAAAGATCTTTAAGCCTCGAGAAATCTAATGGTAGGGAATTACTCACTCTTCTTTGCTGGTGTTTGTCAGCAGACGACCTTTGAACCCTTCTCCTTCTTCGACATCTGTCAGGACAATCTTTGGAACCTCATGAAGTCTACCCTGAGAGGTGTCCCAACTCAGAGGGAGATACCGGGTCACAGCCTGCTGTGATCCCGGAGAGCTCAAAGGGTCTCACTTAGGATCACTGTTTATAGGATCATGAGGTGATTGACTTTGGTCAGTGTTTTTCCATTTTGGCCACAATTCTTGTCAGGTAATTCTGGTACCTTCCAGATAGGGCTATGATCCAGGCAGCAGGAGTTTCAGGTATGGTTAGGTAGTGCCTAATCGTCCCGACTTACTGTACTTGTAACCAGACAAGAAAGTACTAGATTGTCCCAGCTTACTGCACTTGTAACTAAGATAGGCAAGTGCCAGATCATCCTAGCTCACTGCACTTGTAACCAAGACAAGAGATCGCAAAGTGGCCCAGGGGCGCTGTACCACCACATCCCTTCACGATATTTCAGATGCTCATGTGATGTGGATTAGCATAACTCGTTGGAAGTCTGGGCTCCGCTGACTTACACCAGCTAAAAGCCCAGCTCTTGACACGCCGGTGGCCAGTGCCCGAGGCAGCTGTTCTCCTGTCTTGAGTGCAGAGAAGTTGTATCATCCGCTGTCCCTCCTGAATGGGTGCAGGGGTAGCCTGCCACACTTGTAAAGGCTAAGGCTGAGGGTGCCGAAACATTGGCAGCTGCATCTCTGACTACCAGCACTAGGTGTCAGGCAGTTAGCCTGGCTTTTCTGATGAGAACCGCCAGATTTTTCCAAAGGAATGACGCCTAAACGTGCATTTCTATTTAATCAAATGTCACCTGTGTGTAATCGGGCCGTTCAGGTTCCAGCATCTGCTGTTCTGCCTTGGTTGTGGTGTCACAGCAAAACGTGCAGAATTAGCGCTCTGGGATGTACTCAGCTGCCAAAATCTGGTGGGACAATCAGATTATTTTTATTCTTTTAAGAACAAGTTTCAGTGATGAGATCAACACCGTGCTGTTAATCTGTCCATCTTGCAGGCGCTGTAGCGCACACAGGCATCCGTACCATGCGGACATCTTGGCAGAAACAAGCTTATCCTGCGGTCTTTTCAACAACCCCTACACTGCATAATGAGCTCTTTTCTTTACCTCTCACCTTTATAATTGCTCATCTAAACAGGAGGGTGTTGCTGGCTACAGATTACAGCCAGTTACTAGCTTTCAGCATAGCGCCGTTCCTGCAACTGCGTACTTTCTCCATTTGTGTCCAAGTAGCATACCAGAAAATGCCCTTTTTTTTTTTTTTTAATTAGCAGCTGTGGTGCGAAGCGCAAAAGGAGCCTGTGTTTGTCTGACAGGCAATAATAACAATAAAACCTGGATGAAGTACCCTGACGGGAACTGGAAGGATAGTGCATTCCGACAAGGATAATTTTTTTTCAAGATATTAGTTTTGCGTGAGAAATCAAAGGAGGAGGGAGAAGCTGGTGAAGAATTGAAAACATATTTGAAACCATTGTTCCAGTGTGCGGTTTGGGGAATCCTTGGTTCCTCAATGACAATAAGCACTATCATTTTCTCAGAAACGAGAAGAAGCCTGTTGGGGAAAGCCAGGTTTGGGAGAAGCAAGAATTCACCAAGCTGCAGAGTGCTTTCAAATAGCATCACAGCTTCTGGCAAGAAGACAACAGGAAGAAATGGCAACTTGGATCTACTGATCCAACCAGGGACCAAATTTCCATATGGAGACAAATGCGGGTATTTACACAAATAAGACTGTGAAATACAAGCAGCAGTTTTGCGGGCAAGGAAGAATGCTCAGGGCTCAAAATGAGGAACATTCAAGCCAGTGTCCAACCTTTGGAGATGGCTCGCTGCTTTTGCAAAATAATTTGCAGAACAGGAGAAATTGTCTTAGGAATAAACAGCTGAGCCAAGGGACAGAATGTGCCTGGGAAGAGACGTAGCATGTACCATGCACCCAAAGAAAGCAGTGCGAGAAAAAAGGCATTTTGGTAACACCACAAAATGTTCAGTTTTCTCTGCAAATTGTTTGCGAGCTGCATCCTGTGACCAGGGTATAACATTTAACACAAATGGGCCATCTGCCTTGGGCTAAAAACGTGTTGCCAAAAGAGTTTGGTATTTAAAAGAACAGGAGCCCCTGCAAATAAAAATAAAAATAGACACAAAGAGGAAGCAGAAATAAAGGAAATAATAGATTTAGCAAAATGAAAATAAAACTACAGAAATAGCAAAGGGGGGAAAAAATCTCAGCAAATAATGGCCCGACACCCAATTGCCAAGTGCCATTTCTGCTAAATGGTCCGATTTCACAAGTAGTATGTTGCCTCCAAATTCTCTGATTAGTCATGTGAAGAAATGGTGTTGATGCTCTGAAATGAAACTGCAGAAAACCTGAAGGGTCAAGTTCAGGCTCCAGCCTGGCGACGCTCTGGGGTGCCTCTGAGAGCACCCACGATGCTTGCTGGGATCCTGCTAAGAGAAAGCTGAGAATACCTGTGGAGCTGCTGATGTTATCGGAAGGGGATTGTAACTTCTCATACAGGCAGGAGAAGCCCGTGATGATAAAGACAGGCATCTTTGCAGTCATTAGCAGGACTCTGCGTGCATACGTATACAAACGCAGCAGGAAAGCATGGACTCAAAGGGCAGTGGCCCCTTGCTGGAGGGATGGGCTGGGAGATGGATTCGATAACCTTTGTGCTGGAGAGCCACCGGCTGACAGGGTGGCTGCATGGTACCTGTGCAGTGGTACCCGCGCTCTGCTCTGCCCTCCTCCTTCGGAAGGGGAGAGGTAGGCGCTCCCTCCAGTGTGGTCTGTGCTGCGCTACAACACCTGGAGAGCTGCAAGCATGACTGGTTTAGCTGGTTCGGGGTTGGATCCTGGCGCTCAGACAGAGGAGACAGGCAGCCTTTGTTTCCGATTAAAGGTTCTCCCTTTGTTTCTGTCCTCCTTCCTTTGATATCAGTTGCCTTTTTTTCCTCTCCCACTGCCCTGGGAGGGCTGTGAGGTATTTCTAGGGCCAAGTGACAACTGATGCCCAGCCCCAGGCAGCAAGAACAGGGGATGGTATTTGGGGAGATCTTGTGAGTCCGGCCACGCATGTAGTTTGGGACCAAAAAACACAAGCCATTTGTGTGCAGACCCCAGCAACTGTTGAGTTTGGGCTCTGAGGTATGGAAATACGTAATCTGCTCAGAGGAAGGCCATCGAGGCTGCTCCTGAGCCTGTATTCTGTATGCCGTTGGAAGAAGACCGAGGACAGCAGTATGCTGGGTAAGGTGGAAGCTGCACGTCATCAACCCAAGAGCAGCCCAAGTGGTCAGACTGTCTTCTGCCTTCCAGACCTTTCCTATCACAAACCTGGCTTGAGAGTTTCTCCTCTCCCTCTTTCTTCCTCCTCCTCCATGCACCAGCCTCTTCCTCACGTCAGGCTGCGCCCAAATGAACTGCAACAAACCCCATTGAGCTGGAGACTAGTTTACACCAGTGCTGAGCAGAAACCAACCTACTGTAAAGAAATGACCCAAATTAGGGGATTTTAGAGAGCTGCTTAAATCCTCTTTACCTGCCCATGTGTTCTCATTGTTTATTTTTTTTCCTCCTCTTTCGTAGAAATTGCTCCTGTGTTAGTGGGGCAATTATATGACATTATCCCGATGTGAGGGGCTGTTTCCACTCTGCAGCCCACAAAGTCCGAAGGCCTTTCCATTGCTTTGTTCCCCAAAATTGCAAAGCCAGCAGCAACAGGGAACGCAGCCAGCTGAAAGTGCGCCCGTGCGGCAAAAGCTGACCGCAAATGACAGCCTCGTATCAAGAGCCAGCCTGGAAAGACGGAGGGACAAATGCCTGTCTCCCGGTCTCCTCCTACTCCCTGAGTGACGTTGGATGCATGGGGAATGCACTCAAAATCTGGAGAAAAAGATGTTTCTGGAGCTGCCCAGAAGGCACTGGCTCTTAGGGAGCACTGAAGATGCTCATACTTCTTGCAGCTGCTTTTTCTTCTCCCCTTTAGTCTGGGCCTCTAGCGACACGTGCCCTTCCTTAGCTGCTGATCACTTCAAGATGTGAGAAGCTGGTCTGGAGCAAAAGAGGCAGCGAGGGGGGAAATTCAATCTCTGTCACCAGGGCCTGAGAATATGCAGTGAATAAGCAGCTTTGCAAGTCAAAGAAGTCTGGGAGTGATTTGTTCTTTTTTCACTGAACTTAAGACACTTTTTCTTCCCAATTGGAAAAGATTTCAGACTGGATTTCGTATGGTTCTTTTCTTTCTAACAGCCTGAGAAGCCCTTCCCAGCTCTCGTTATAAATTATACCCAGAAATGAGCAGCTACAACACAGAGCTGTCTTCTTGTCCCATCTCTGTTTCCACGCTGTGCTGATGCTCAGTGCTAATTGAACAAAATTTACATCTCTTTTCCTAACTTCATTCTTCTGAAAGGCTTTGGGAAGACTATAGCAGGCTGCCAGAAAAAAAGTTACACTTGTGTCATAGTTTCAAATAAATTTCTGTGCAGGGAACAGAATGGTTTCAGCAGAGACATAAACTGAGTCACATCAAGTCAGACTGGTTGCCGGTTCCCCAAATCCCAGTCCCTTCCCATTTGCGGTGGGGGAAACGTTGATGGCCTCAATATGGCTTGATCTCAAACCTCTTCAAGCATGACCAGCATTCAGGTCAGGCTCTGAATACCCAGAAACTCCCTCATTTCCTTCCAGTGCTATCAGAAGGCTTGTTCTGTTGCACTCCTTACATGAAACGACTTGTGCTGCACACTGGTTTCACTTGGGTCTTCCTCCTTTTCTCATTGTGGCTTTGTTTTGTCTCCACCCCCTCTTGTCCTGCTGTTCTGGTCCAGGCAAACGAGGAGGAATGGTGCTTTCAGCTCACCATGGCCTTCCTAGCCAGCCTGTGAACCTCACGAGGTTCAACAAGGCCAAGAGCAGGGTCCTGCACCTCGGTCGGGGCTACCTCCAGTATCAATACAGGCTGGGGGATGGAGGGCAGCCCTGCTGAGAAGGACTTGGGGGTACTGGTGGATGAAATGTTGGGCATGAGCCAACAATGTGCACTGGCAGCCCAGAAGGCCAACCATATCCTGGGCTGCATCAAAAGAAGCGTGGCCAGCAGGGTGAGGGAGATGATTCTGCCCCTCTGCTCTGCTCTGGTGAGACCCCACCTGGAGTACTGCCTCCAGCTCTGGAGTCCCCAACATAAGAAGGACATGGACCTGCTGGAGTGTGTCCAGAGGAGGGCCACAAAAATGATCAGAGGGCTGGAACACCTCTGCTGTGAGGACAGGCTGAGAGAGTTGGGGTTGTTCAGCCTGGAGAAGGAAAGGCTCTGGGGAGACCTTACTGCGGCCTTTCAGTACGTAAAGAGGACTCACAGGAAAGATGGGAACAAACTTTTTAGCAGGGTCTGTTGCGATAGGGCAAGGGCTAATGGTTTTAAAATAAAGAGGTAGATTTGGACTAGATAGAAGGAAGAATTTTTTTACTCTGAGGGTGGTGAAACAGTGGAACAGGTTGCCCAGAGAGGTGGTAGATGCCCCATCCCTGGAAACATTCAAGGTCAAGTTGGATGGGGCTCTGAGCAACCTGATCTAATTGAAGATGTCCCTGCTCATTGTAGGGCGGCTGGATGAGATGGCCTTCAAACGTCCCTTCCAACCCAAACCTTTCAATGATTCTGTGAACGCTGGGTCCCCTACCTCGTCCCCAAAGCATCAGCGATGTCCCCACCTATCTTGGTGTGGGGCTCTGCAGGAAGGGGAGGCTGGGAGGAAAGTAGATCTTCCTCAGAACATGCAAGCACAGCCCTAAAACACCTTCCAGGAGCTAAATCCAGTGCCCCTGCACGAAGGACTTGTGCACCCGTGGAGAACTGAAAGATCAACCTCTTCTCCTCAGCAGCCGTGGTTGCACCCAGCACCTTACCGGGGGGCCCAGCCTGGCCCCCTTTGCGGAGCTCCGGGCAGCCTCCCCCGCTGCTGCCCCGTCCCCGCCCCACGCCGGGGCCCCGCGGGCGGGAGGCGGACCGGGGCCGTGCCGTGGCGGGGCGGGGCGGGGAGGCAGCGCGCTGGCGG
>VUYV01000016.1:437432-463183 GCA_008711295.1 Anarhynchus alexandrinus | reverse complement strand
CGGTGGCGGTGCCGGTGGCGGTGCCGGTGGCGGGCGATGGGCGGCGGGCGGTGGGCGCTGCTCTGGGCGCTGCTCCCGGCCCTCCGCCCGCCCCGCGGCGGGGCCGGTGAGTCCGCGGGGAGCCGTCGGGCAAGGGGAGGCGGGAGGGGGGGTGTCCCGGTGTGGGATGGCTAAGGATGCTCGGGTGCCGGTGGGGGCGGCGGGGGTCCGGCGAGGGGTGTTTGCCCGGAGTGTTTTAACTGCAGATGCTGCTTCGCTTCGCTTGCCAGCCGCTGGGGTGTTGCATGGGCACCCCGGTACCGCCGCGCTCCCCTCCCGCCCGCTGGGCCTGCGGAGCTCGGTAAAGCTTAAATCCCGGGGGGGGGGAAGTTCAGCGGTGATTTCGCTGCAAGGTTTCGGGCGGCAGCGCATCTCTGCCAGCCCTGGGGAGAGCGGGTTTTGCGGTCCTGGGACACCGCTCAGCCTCCACGGACTGGTCGCGTCCCAGCGCTTCGCTGCGTGATGTGGCTCTGCTCGCTGGGGCCACCGCGACAGGCAGGGACCAAAAGCTGCGACAGATTTGTCACGGATTTATCCCGTTAACCGTGAGCCAGCTGCCTACCGGCACTGGGAAAAATCACCGGGAAGCACTGCGGTGTGTGGTATGGGGACGCGCTTTGAGGTGCTGTCAGTCTGATGGCTTTTCAGCGCCACGTGCTTGGTTACCTGCAAAAAGAAATGCAAAGAGGCGAAAGTGGGTGTCAGACTAACAGCGTGCCATCGTCAGGGATGCCCAACGTTTGGTCACGGGCTGTGAGCTGCTGGGGGTTTACAGCCCATGTTCAGGGGTGCTGGGGGGTCCCGGAGTCGGTGTGCAGAGGGGGTTCAGCAGGGGAGGCAGCAATGCGAGTGTTTGCTTTGGGCAGGGTGGAGTTAAAAGCTTGACTTCAGTAACAGCAGGAATCTGCGGTGAGGTGAACACGCCGTGGATTTAACCAGGAATCCTGGGCTGGTTTATACAAAAGCTGTTTGAACCCCGAGAGTCTCTTTGGAAGTCAGGGGTGGCCCCAGGGGAAATTCAGTTCTTCTGCCCTGCTCCCAGGGGATGGGGAGGTAGGAAACCCCGCAGGCAGGGACGCAGGGGCTCTTCATTCCTCTGCATGTCACGCTCCTGCCCTGTCGGACTGTGAAGATATGCTCAACAAGTGCCTGAGCAGAAAACAGTTGTCAGCAGGTGAATTACTTCCAGTAATGGGAAATCCAGGGCTAGGGATGGAGGGAGCTTTTTGGCAGACCTGGGTGTTTTCTAATACCTTCCGTACCGGGACTGCAGCAGAATGACTTGTTACAGTCATGGGGTGTGCAACTCCCTGCTTTTTGTTTTCATCTGTAATAAAGTGTCTTGCCTCTAATAGCAGGCAGATTTTCTTGTTAAAACTCCATTCTCCGGGCTAGTAATGGAGGGAACTGCCGGTCTGCACAGAAAGAGCTGTCTTTGCTGGCACTTTAGTTTTGCTGTGATCCCAGGTGTTTCAAGAGAGCAGCACTGTGCTCGCAAGTGGATTTATTTCCACACCAGCTTTTCCCTCAGGCCATGCTGCGGTAAGCGAGGGGAGCTGCTCCAGTGTGGCAGGCACCCACGCAGGCACGCGTGCCGCCTCCTCGGCTCTAGCGTGGGCTTTTAGAGCCAGCCTAAGCAATTCGCACTGGACACAGGTAAGGGGCGTCGTGCCACCCAGAGCAAATCCCTTCGAAGACACTGTGAAGATACGCACATCCCAAACAGCTGGGGATAGAAGGGGTACCCAAAGGCAGTGCTAGATATGAGAAATTCCTGTTGTCACATGAGTCAGAGAGGAAAGTATTTCATTCCTGGGCCAGCAAACACCTCTTTGCACTTAATCAGTACAGAAAAGGAGGCAAAGATCACCTTTGTTTGCTCTTTGCCTTTAAACTTGAAGCAGCCTGGGTGAGCAGAAATCATCCCAGAGCAGGCAGAGTGCCGGCACTCGTCCGTGTCTTCCCTGGCCAGGGGTCCCCGCCGGGGGAGCAGCTCCGGCCAGAGCTGGAAAGCTTCGAAACGGAGCATGAAAACAGCTGTTTGAGGTTGGATTGTGCCAGGCAGCGAGTGGCTCCAGCCTGGGTAACCTCCGGGAAGAGCAGGGGAGGGGAGGGGATTTGGTGTCGCTCGCTTGTTTGCATTCGGCAAATCTTTTTGGAGCTGCCTGGCTTGTTTGAGAGCTGGTGACCCGGCCCGCAAGTAAATGGCAGTCGGCTGCATTTTGCAGCAGTCACATGGCCTTTGTTTGTGTTGGGATGGGAAAGCTTAGGAAGCAGGTTGGAAAAGCTTAGGGTCTTTTTTTTTTTTTTTTCTAAAAGGGAAACCCATTGTTTTGTGCGAGAGCCAGGGAGAGCCTTGCGCTTTCCTCTGCACCACCAGACCGGGCTGAGCTTAAAAAGCCTTCTCAAATTTCTGTCTAGAAGTAGCATTTCTCGAGGGTTAAAAATAGTGAGCAATTTAGCAAAGGAATATATCCAGCCTCAAAATTAGGTTGTGTTTCTTGGCTCTCGGGAAAGTGCACTCGGCTCATGCTCCATTACTCACAATAGTAATGACGTAGCTTTAAAAACTTGTCGTTTGATGCTGGAGGACTAAGACCTGCCTCAAAACAAACTCAGCTGAACTCTGATTAAACAAAAAGTTTGTGCTTTCTATCTGTGGTATTACCTTTTAAATTGTCTGGCACGATGCCTTTGCTCGCTGAAAGCAGCAAGGGAGATTTACCACTCTGCTTGGGATATCTATATGCCTGTGAAAGCCTCAGGAAGCTCATCAACAGTCTAGTAAAAGCAGCTACTTGTGGTATATTCTCTAGATCTTAGCTCTTCAAAATATATGGGTTTTTTTGGGAAGAGTTACTTTATATGGAGCTGCTCTTCATCTTGTTTGTGGCTGGGGTGGGAAGTGCTGGCAGGGTGGGGGGGAACGCCGTTACAGGACCGGGTATGTTAAGTGATTTGTAGGTGGGGACACGAAGCCCTCAGAAAGAGCTGGTAAATAGCATTCCCTTGGGAAAAATGTCTGGGAAAAGACCCTGGGAGAACAACACTAAACAGTAGCCGGCTCCTACACACTGTTTGAAGGCATTTCTTCATCTGTCTGCAGCTGTTTTCCTGAGAAAAGCAGCTCTGTGGAGGCACTTAGCTTAGCAAAAGGGTTTGTGGTTGACTCAGAGAGCATCTCCCTCTTTCAGAGCAGCTCACCCTGTCCTGGAAAGGGAGCAGCGTCACCAACAAAGAGCCTAAAATCAGAGAAATCCCCGCCGAGGACTCTTTCTCTGCCCCAGCGGAAAATGCTTGAGATGAGGCCCCCGAAAGGGGTTTACTGGAGTAAAGTCCCAAATTCCTCCTGCCCAGGGATCCTTTTATATTCCAGTCCCAGGGGTGCAACGCAGCAGAAATAGCTCCTGCCTCTCCCCTGCCGAAACAGAAGCAGCCAAGCACTTCCTTTAGCCTGGGCTGCTCCAGTTTGTTTCAAAAAAATTCTTTTTGGAGATACTGGTTGTACATACTCAGTCTTGGGGCAGCCACCTGCTCCATGTTTCCTCCTTGGGGCTCTTGCGAGAGGTCTCAGGGATTTTGAATTTTTGGAGCATCTGTAAATGAACTGCCTTTAATTATTAATGGAAGCTGTGGGGCTTTGCAGGGTGTTGGAAGGGGGCACTGGCTGGCTGGTGGTAGCAAAACCGAGGTCTTCTCTTGCAGATGGTGCTGACCAAAATCGAGATCCAAGGCTGTACCTGTCGGCAGAGTCCCACCGCCATGAGCAAAGCGTGGCCACCGTTGGTCATTGGCCTCACCAGAGCACAGAGCAGCCCCGGAAGGAGCCCTCAGCCAGTTCTCTAGGAAAGATTAAATTTAACCCCACAGTTCGGCACATTGTGATTAACGAGCACAAGGATGTCACATTTAATTGCTCCATCAAAGTGCCTCAGCTGCTGCTCCGGCCGGACACCCCAGGCATTTCCTTGTGGAAGGATGGGAGGGAGCTGGACGTGCTGGACCGGATTGCCACCAGCCACTTCGAGATCTCTGACGAGGAGGAGGTGTCAATGACCTCCACCTTCAGGTAACCAGTGCTGTCCTTCCTGGAGGGATGCCCTGAGCGTTGGCTCCCAGGGAGAGACGGGAGGTCAGATGGCTAGCAGGAGCTTGGGACTAGGACTACAACGAGCAGATGCTCCCTAGCCCCCAAAGCCTGGCTTTGCAAGCTCAGCTTCTGCTTGGTGTGTGCTGTGGGGGGGTTGGTACTGATTGACACCCATCCCCAGTCTGGCAGTTTTGCCATGTCCTCCTGTGGGAGCTGTGTGCAGGGCAAGGCTCCCTGCCAAGGCCCTGACATGGTCTCCGTTCTCTCTGGCAGCATCGTTGCCGCCCAGCGCTCGGATAATGGCTCCTACGTCTGCAAACTCAACATCTCTGGCATGGAGGTGGTGTCGGATCCGATCTTGGTGCAGCTGGAAGGTGAGCTGGAGGAGGGCTAGGGTGGATGTACCGGAGAGGTGGAGCACTGTCCCCTGGCTGAATGAGAGCCCCAGGGACCATGACGTGTGAGCTGTCCTCCAGAAACGGGGAGTCTTGGATGGGAAGGGGCTTGTTGCCAGAGCTGGGCATAGCCCCTGGCCGGAAGTTTGGGGTTGTTGATAGAGCTGTGTTGCCAAGCTCTCTGAATCTCTTGCTTCTCTGCTTGTGGCTGTGCAGGGCTCCCGCACTTCATTCAACAGCCCGAGAAGCTGAATGTCACCAAGAACAGTCCCTTCAACCTCACGTGCCAAGCTGTGGGCCCACCGGAGCCCGTGGAGATCTACTGGTTTCGCAACAACGTCCAAGTCAATGAGAAGCCCCACATCTCCCCGTCAGTCCTGACCGTGCCAGGTGAGCCCAGCAGCATCCTTGCCACGGCCAACTGGGACACCTCTGTGTGGCTACTGGGAAGGGCAGGGTGAGAAGGTGTCTTGTGCCATCTCACAGCCTATCCCCTTGGCTCACACCTCCTGTTAGGCAGGGGCTGTGCTCCACGCACCGTCACAAGGCTGTTGCAGCCTGCTTTGGTTTTGTGTGGCACTGTGCATTGCTGACGCTTGGCCGGAAAGCTCAGCACAGATAAATTTCCCAGGAGGTCTGGCATAAAATACGGCCGTCAAATTGTATACAGTGGGACACGGGGGTCCGGCAAAAGAGGTACCCCAGAGGTACCAGTTTGCAAAAATGAGTCCCAGCCTGTTACTGCTCCATCCTCAGCACTGGGAGGATGGCTTTGCCGAGCACTATCTGTGCCGCTTGTTTGGCACTTGTTTGACTGCTCTGCCAGGGATGATCTGGGGGCAGGAACTCCCATCTGACCCTCTCTGGCTGCTGCTGGAAATTTCTTCCTTGGAAGAGGCCGGACACTCAAACTGCTCTTTCCTAAGTGAGAAGCAGTTTTTTCCTCTAGCCTGTGGCCATGCCAACAAGTACACTTCTGCTCTTATGGGCTGCGTTACTGGTGGTCCCCTCTTAATGTCTCTGGAAGACCTTGGGTTGGCCCCTGCAGCGTGTCTCCATGCCTGCCCCATGGAGCACAGGGAGAAAAGTCCTTCATGTAACATAAAACCCTTCATGGTTTTGCTGCAGAGGCAAAAGAGAGGAGGGTTTTCTTCATTTGCTCATGAGGAGAAGGCCGCTAGCTAATTAGCAGCCAAACTATAACTGACTCGTCTTGGCATCCAAAGGCAGGCTTTAAAAGGCAGTGAAAGCCGGAAGAAGTGACTCATTCCTCTTGGATGTTCTTGCATCCGGCTGGCACACGCTAGGTCGGGTCATTTGAACCGTCCCCCTCCTGGCCCAGGAGCCCCCTCGCAGTGAGAGGCACCGCTGCTGGTGCGAGCAAATGCTCGGCATGTCCAGCGCACCGTGGTGAGCCCTTTGTCTTGCGGCAGCAGCAACAAGCAACGTGCCCAGGAGGTGCCCTGCATCTCCAGTAGAGTCCTGTGGAAGACGAAAACCCTGAGCACTGTTGCTGCTCAGGGTCATCTCGCACTGACCATGCCAATCCCCCAGGGGAAACAAGCAGCCATCCGCACTCGGGTATTTCCAGTGGCCCCCAAAAGCAGTCATTCTCCATTATCATCTGGGACATTTGAGCAATCTTCAAAAAGCAATAAGTCATCTGATTCGAGCCGTGGTGGTGGGCTCTTCTGCTTTCTGCCTTTCCCTTTTTGAAGGCAAAACAAGTGCTTACTCAGGAGGTTGTGCAACGGTGCCGTAGAAACGTACAGTCCTGCCCGCTGTGCCGCGTCCTGCGCTGACGGCACGCTCGTGCTCGCGGCGTGGAAGGTGGGTGAGCTGGATCGCAGGGGTCACCCCCGGGCAGTCAGCGCAGAAATGCTGCGAAGGGAAGCGATGAGTGCAAAATAAAAGGTCTTCTGTGTTGCTGGAAAAAACAAATAGAGCGACAATGCAAGAAGGGAAGCCGCAAGGGTTTTCTGTGAGCAGCAGGTGGGGAATTGGTGTGATTTGGGCATTTTGTGCAGGTCCAGCGAACAGCTCCTTGTTTTTCCCCTGGCAGGTCTTAATGAAACGGCGCTGTTTAGCTGCGAGGCTCACAACAGTAAGGGGCTGACCGCGTCCAACCCGGGGCAGGTCAACGTGAAAGGTAAGAGGGGACATGATACTCACTTTACCTGTTGACTACATGCGTCCCAGCAGGAGATTTCCTGGTGTCCACGCTTTCAAGCACTCATTTTACGTGAGCTGAAGGAAATTTTTTTAGGACTCACGTACTTATTTTTCCTCATTTTAAACCTATATTTAAAATCAAGTGGAATGCACGTAGTAGCATGGTGACCCAGTGTGGTTCTGTCATCCCAGTATCGCCTCCGTGGGAGGAAGCACCAAAAAGTGCATTTGAAAGCAGAACTGTCAGCCCCAGAGCAGGTTTCGGAAGAGCTGTATCACTCTTTTCCTTCCTTCACAACCAGGGTGGTGCTTGCAATTTTCCATAGGAAATGGTGAAAATTCTTGACATTCCTGATGGTAGCCGCTCTGGCAATGTGAGGAAGGTGTTCCCCAAAATATGTGATTGCCTCTAAGCAACACAAGAGTGCTGTTTCAGCTCACAAATATAGAACATGTTCAAAATAGTCCTGCAAATGACTTTTTTCTGCTTCCCTCTCCAGTGGTCTGAAACATCCGCAGTACACAGCCAGAGGATGCCGCTGCGGCTGTAGCCAAGGCAGTACCTGGGGTTCACACACAGTTGGACTGAGCCCCAGGAGCTGCCAGGGGGAAGCCAGATGTGCCGCGTTTGTGCTTAGGCTGACTGCCCTTGTCTTTTCCCTGCAGGAATACCATCCGCACCCGCCAGCGTGCGTGTCCTCAACAGAACGGGTCATGGTATCGTGATATCCTGGGTGCCAGGCTTTGATGCATTCTCTGCCTTGAACAGCTGCAGTGTCCAGGTAAGCATCCATAACCCCTCTTTGCCCCCACAACTCCCCTCACATGGATGCTCCGAGGCAGGCGGAAATCAGTGTTGTTTGGCATAAACCGCATGCATTTGACCAGGCTGTTGGTTTGGGCAAATTGAGTTGGACTTTCCCAGTGGCATTGAAAGGGGAAGCTGGTGTGCTGTCCCACATGCACCCTGTGGTCTGTCTGACTGGGAAATTTGTGGTGGCATGATGTTGAGGAGTCCCAGTTGAGCAATGAGCAGAGTCCCCAGATGCTGGGAGCTGGGGCAGCTGGAGCACTGCCGAGGTGGACAGGAGGCTTGGAAGGAGCTGCTGGAGACCAGCTTGGTGGTGTCTGCTCACAAAAAGTGGCTTTGCTCTGCCCTCTGCGAGGGGGGATGGTCAGCAGAAGAGGTCCCACAAAGCGACTGACGCCAGGAGTGTGAAGCAGGTTTTTGTCCTGGGAGGGAGGTGGTTGAGAGGGGGCAGAAACAAGGGGCGATGGGAACAAGTGAGCCACCTGCTTGGAAGACCCCATCTGGGCTCGTGCCTGCAAAGTGTGCGGGAGGCAAGCTGCGAGAATCTCTTCCCTCGGGCAAGACAGTCAGGTTGTCATGACTCTTCATGGAAAGATGTCCAGAACTTCTCCAAGTAGCTTTTCGGGACACTTTGTGAGCTTTGAGTTGCTGCAGGCATGTGCCTGTCCCTACTTTTATCTCCTGGTCAAACACTTCCCAATCAAGCAGCCTTCCTGCTGGGGTTTGGAGGTGGAGGTTTCTCACGGTTCTCCACTCCTTGCAAGCACTGGGAAGGAGCTGAGGGATTGCCTGTCTCTCCTGGGCAAGTCGGGGAATGCCACCTCCACGGGTACAGCCCTGCAAGTAGTTTCCACCTGCTCTTTCTGTTTGACATTGCTGGATTTCACAGTTCAAGCCCACTGCTTGCTCTCTTGTGGATATGTTTTTTATACTGGCTAATGTATACTCCAGCTGAGAGAGAGGCAATGTTTGAAGCCAGGTAAAAGTGAAAGGAGTTACAGGGAGGAAAGGTACCAGAGCTAATATTAGCGCCGCATCCACTGCTGCCTTCTAACTGGAGCTCGGGAAGTGGGGTGGAGAGCCAAGGAATTTCCTATGACTTAACGTTCATAGTCTGTCATTAGGAAATAGCCTTTCGAATTGGAAAACAAAACATGATTTCTGGCAAAAACACAGCTGTGACTAAGCCTTTTTTCTCCTGTCCCCTTTGATAATCCCCTCGCTTGGGTAGCATGGCCCACCGACCAAGTGACTCATTTCTGAGCATGCTGGTGCTTAAAAGGGAAGCTGTTGCCGTCACACCTGGCAAGTTTAAGCTGTTTAAATTTGCAAAAAGCCTGATTTTTCAAAAATACATTAGTCTGATGAATTTATATGCTGATGAATTGATATAACTGAATGATAGCTGAGCTGGGCTCGATGCTCAGGAGAACAGCCAGTCCCAGTGGTGCTTTCAGAAGCGGCTTGCAAGTTCATCTGATTGCTGCTCACCTCCCTCAAAGCATTGAGCGACGGCTTGGGGATCTTCTCAGCTTTATGAAGCTGAAGGCTATTCTCTTTCGTTTTTTGCTGGTGTTGATGCTAAGACCATCCTGTGCACCCTGAGCTACCCAGAAGGTACGGTTGTTCCTCAAGCAGAAGGGCAGCTCTCCTGCCACCCCAAAACCATGCATGGAGGCTTTTGAGAGGACTATATGACTTCCTGTTTGTGGTTCATGCTGAAACATGTCCTGTGGGTTGTTTTCTGAGTTAACTGTCTCGCTTGTGCTGGCGTCCCTCATTCTTGCTCATCCCTCTTTCCTCCCACTGTCCCGGCCCATGCCACTCTTGTGGTGCTTCCCACGAAATGAGATGCTTTCCGGAGAGCTGCAAGGGCTGTGTGGACAGCTCAACAGCCAGCCCTTTGGGAAGAGAGCAGTTTCTCTTAGTGTAAAAAGCATGACTTGTTTTTAGTACGTTGAAATCATCCATGCTGCTAAATGTAGTGGATGGGGTCTGATGAAGTCTGTGCTTGGTCCTGCAACATCTGATGGCGTTAAGTCCTGTAGTCTAATGATGTGTTGCATGAAGAAGGACTTCCCTTTGTTTGTTTGGGACTTGCTGCCTGGTAATGTTATTGGGTGCTTCTTTTGCTCCATGCCACAAGAAAGAGTAAATCATCCCTCCCTTCTCCTTTCCTCAGTGATGGCGATTTAACACATCTCTGCCATGTGGCCACCGCAACTCTTTCTGTGCCCTGGGCCCCGCGAGGGGCCTGCCGTCAGCTTTCTGCTCAGCAGAGATGAGCCAGCGTGCAGGAACAAGGCCCTGCCGGTGTTTGGAAGGGAGGCAGGGAGGGAGGCAGGGCTCTGGGTCCTGTTTACAGATGTAAAATTCCTGCCGCGCGTCTCACCCTGCAGGTTGTTGCTGACTAATCCCTGTTTGTGGACTGATTTTTCAATTAAGGTCAAGGAAGCCATTCCACGAAGCAATGTCTCACTTCTGCTCTTCAACACCTCGGTGCCGCCCCACGTGTATCACATCCAGCAGCTGGGGCCCATGGTGGACTATAACATCCGCGTTTCCTGCGGGAATGAAGTCGGCTGGTCGGCGTTTAGCCCCTGGATAACCGCCAGCACCACCGAGGGAGGTAGGAAATGAGTAGCGAAGACTGAGAAGGGTTTCCCTACCTCAGTCACACAGCTGTGCTTTGTGCAGGACTCTCTGGATGAGATGCTCATCCAGAGTCATGATTGCTTACGGGGTGGGACGTCTCGACTCTGTTGATTGGGGAAAGGAAATTTACCCACGGGTGGTCACCTGCTGGAAATATTAAAAGCTGTAGGAAATACTGTGTGCTTTCTGCTTGAGCTACAGCTCATTTTCCATCAACCTGCCATGTCCTTGCACCCACCCACCTGGTTCCACTCACCTTCTTTCTCTTTGATTCCTGCAGCTCCAACCACCCCACCACTGAACGTCACGGTGTCATTCAATGAATCCAGCTCCTCTGTGGAGATCCGATGGGTGAAGCCACCCCTGGGGAGGATCCACGGGGAACTGCAGGGCTATCACATCTGGTACAGGTGGCAGAACTCCAAGGGGTTGGTAAGTTACCAGGGGATGAAGAAGAATGGCTAAAGACTAGAAAAAAATCCCACCAGGCATCAAGCAGAGATGTCTGGTTTGGTCTTGGTGCTTCCATATATTCTTTCTGAGCTTATTTGTCTGCTCTCTTGTGCTTTCATCTGGGATTTTTTAATACAAGTAGTCTCTCTCGCGTGTTTATGTAACTCATGGTAATGCCCTAAGTCATTAATATTGTGAAGAAGCAGTTCTGCTGGAAGGAGACAGAAAGTTTGCTACCATGGCTCCTATTCTCTAAAATAGAACTAAGATGCTCCTCCTGGTGTCGACAATCTTTGGTATGGCCTTTGGAGTGGCAATCAAGGTTTGGCAGTATCTCTTGGTACTTTCAGCAATGGAGTCGATCGTAAGGTGTTTGGAAGAATTTTTTTGCTGGGTTTTGAGTCATTCCGTGCTCAGATGGGATTTACTCCATGCATTAACTCATCTGCAAATCCGTGGCAGAGAGTTTCATAGCTCAAGGAACATTTTGGGGTGAGGCCTGTCCATGAGCACACAAAGTCATCTGGCATGACCTTGCTTGCCTTTCCCAGGATTTGGGAAGTAGCCTTCAGGAATTTGCTAGGGCGAGGTTGGCCTGACCTCTCAGACAGTCCTCCCTCATCTCAGCTACTGGGCAAAAGAGCATCCTGTCTAGGCTCTGCCAGTGGTCGGGGAGCTTCTGGGTAATTGCACAGATGTATCCAGCTGTCGCCTCTGCGCTGTGGTTTGGTCTTCCTCTGTCCCAGGCTGAAAGCACAGAGAGGCACTGCTGGCCTGAACCCGGTGTGGAAAAAGTGACTCACACCCTATTTTTTGTAGGATGCTGCATTTTCTGTTCTCCTTTTGCGCCTCTTAAAAAGAGCATGTATAGATCCAGACTGAATGAAGTCAGGGAAACAATATTATGGTCTTGTGACTAGCATAGAAAAAAAAATGCTGACATTTGTCGTCTCTCAAGCAGAATGCAAAAAATACGACTTGCCCTTTAAGCCCTGGGAGACTATCTTTTGTTGTTGTTGTTTTTTATAAATTTCCCCAGTCAAGTGCTTATGGGGTGAAATTTCTGCTTGGGTTCCTGGTCAATAACTGTCCTCATTAACGCTGGCTTTCAGCAGGCTCAAAAAAACCATCTGGTGGGGAGTAAGTTCAGAAGGGTGGTAGCTGTGCAAGGGACCTTGGCTCTTTGCAGACTGAGGGAAGCAGTTGTGTTTGTTGCTGATTTGTTTCGCCACCCTCCAGGTTTTATAGAAGGCAAAAGCGTGTGTTGGAGCCAGCCGAGGACAGGGGCCAACATGTCTTTTTCTAAGGGCTGTCGCAGAATTACGAGGCATGGGAACAGCTGGAGCCTGTGCCGTAACCTTTCTGCAGAGCTCCGTGGGCTGGTGCGGTGCCCGGTTCTCCCGTGCACCCCCAAGGGTCTCCTGAGACGATGGACTCAGTCTGAAGCACAAGAGCAACGTGCTTGCTGTTGAGTAGAGCTCTGATTTCTCAGAAATAAAGTCTCTGAGTTTTGGTCCTGCAGAGGCTAGACATGAAATGCCCCCAAATAACCATGGGTTTAACAACCCCAGCACAATAAAGGTGTGTGTATGGGGGGGTTCCTGTATTTCTGTGTCAGCAAGGCCACCTGCAGGCCTCTTCTTTCTCCACAACCAGCTTAAAAACTATTCTAAAAACTTCAAAAAAAAGTTATTTTATTTCCTTCTTAAACCAGCAGTTCTTGTTTGAGCCAAGGCTGCCAGAGCTGGGACGTGAAGAAATTCCTCAACTACCGCAAAACTCATAAAAAACCATTAATTTTGGCAGTTATGTCCTGCCGGAACGGCTGTCTGCTTTGCCAGTGTGCTCACGCTCTCCACGGTCTGTTTGATATCAGTTGGGCTCTGTCCTCAGATGACACAGCAGAGCCATCTGCGATATGAAAGGATCCTGGTGCGTTTTTAGGCTGGCGGTAGGGAAAGGATCTTGCGTGCGTTTTTGCTGAGGGATGCCGTGAACGTGAGATGGGAGGAAAGCAGGAGTGCAGGAGCAGAGGCAGCAGTGGGTATCAGCTCACGCCGCTGCCCGACGGCACAGACACTCCTGGGGCTGGGGCGCGTTTCATATCCATTTCTGTGGCTTTTTTATGACTGTGAACAGAAAGTGGTTCCCTCTGAGTGGCTCCGATTGCCTCCTCCTTGCCCACTGATCCCCCTCGGCCGCTGCTTTTGCTTGGCCACGTGACGTTCAGCCAGGGTAAGGAGCTGGGATCTGCCGGCTGCAGCAGCCCACCAGATGTTTTGGATGCCACTGGGCAGCTGTTTTGCAGCTGGGGGTCGGTGGAGAGCAGCAGCAGCGTTTTCTCAGCTGAAGAAGACCAGGAAACAACAGGGAATTTGCAGGGGAAGACTCACTTGTGTTTTTACCAAGGGAGAAGGTCTGTGCCATGGGGCACGCTGACTCCTGCCTTGTTACCAGGCAAGGAAACACGCCCTTAAAACTGGAAATACTATTAGCTTGACACAAAACCACAGTCGGAAAATATCTGCCCTAAGATCTACTTTCTGTGGCAGGGCACTTGAACGATCAAACCAGGAGGGCTGTGGCTGGAAAGCGGTCAGAGATGCTCTGTGGAGGAACAGCGGTGGCGAGCACCGAGGCTCTGCGGGCGCCGAGGCTCCACGGGGCGCCGAGGCTCCACGGGGCTGCCCGGCACGAGCCGTAGGCATCCCGCAGGCCGGCAGCGAAGCGGGGTGCGAGCCTCTGCTGGCCAAGCCGGCCGCAGTGAAGGCTGGGGATCAAGATACATGTTAACAGCAGTGCCTAAAAAGCCTCCCCCTCTTCCTCGTGAGAGTGCTTTCCTGCCTCTTTTCTGGCTCAGGCTGCTGGTCCCACTGCTGTTGACAAGCAAAGAGGCACGGCAGCACGAGGTTTGAATGGGAAGCACTGCTCGGGCCCTTTCCAGATCCCATCCGGCTCTTGCAGGCAGGGCTATTATTCTCTGTAAATAGCTTGGTGCTGCATTTCCTCCGGGCTTGTGAAAGCAAAGCAACTCACAAGTTTGACAAGGGGACAATTCTCAATAAATCTCCAGGTTTCCGTCCTGCTGTAGGGATGGGCCGCTGTCTCCCCCAGCCCAGGCTTTTCTTCCCTTCCTCTCTCCAGCAGAACGTCTCCGCTGAAGCCCGGCAGAACGCCAGCGTGGCCATCCTGCCCGTGGTGGCCACCAACGCCACCTGCTCCGTCCGTGTGGCTGCCGTCACCAAGGGGGGAGTGGGACCTTTCAGCAGCCCAGTGGAGGTCTTCATCCCCAGCAGCGGTAAGATACGCGTCCCTGCCTGTGTGGTGTGCGTGCAGGGGAGGGTGATGGGGAAGAGCGCAGGGCGTGCTTTCCTTGCCCAGCCAAGGCCATTTGGCATCCCTCCATCCTCCTTCAGATGCTTTCCCCGTCAGCCAGGCTATCAGCCAAGAATCTGGGACCTTCAGTGTGCTTTGGTAGCCGGGAGAGACTTGCCCTCCACACGCAGCCTTGGTCCTGATGCCCTCTTCTCCCGTGTAACCCTTTGGGCTTTACTGGGTTTGGTTTCAGCCCCTGGGAAATCCTCCCCCAATCCCTAGGTGCTGCGGGCTGACTCTTTCACTGGCTCCATTAATGGGATATTTTCTTAGGATTAATAACCTCAGCCCCCTCTTCGACTCCAGCCTCTGAGAACGCAGACTCCTTCATCGTAGCCCTGGGCTTTATCTGCGGGACCATTGCTGTCGGGTTGATCCTCTGCTTGTCCGTGGTCATCCAGAAAAGATGTGTGGAAACAAAATACGGGTAAGCTGAAGGGAAAACAGCTTGCAGAGATGCCCTGAGCTGGGCACGTCGCAGGCACGTGGGGCACAGGCAGGCCGGGCAGGTGGCCAGCGGTCCATGCTGGACACAGGGGGAAGACTTCTGCTCTCAGTACTGACATCATTCCCACAAATGGCATTTTTTTATGCCCATGGTGAGGGACTGAGTGTATTTTTACGGCAGTGATGGTACTTCCCCTCCCTTCTTAGCCCAGCAGTTCACCTTTCACTCACTATTCCTATTTTTAAAGGGAAGTAAACTTGTGCAACTTGGTATGGGAGGGTGGCCTTGGCGTTTTGACACAGAGGTGAGAGAGCAGAGATGTATGATATCCTGTTTCCTGTGGCCTAGAGAAACCCCTCCTGCCTCATCACACACCAAATCTGCCTTGGTCCGATGGCTCAGTGTGGCACCAGCCCCGCCGGGCAGACGGACTGCCACTGGGCTGCATAAGTGGTGTTTTAATGATGTGGACAAAGGACTGTTTTCTGCTATAATAAGCCAACGCTACTCACTCACCCTTGTGACTTTCTGAGTGGCATTTAACTGCCCTGTGCTACTGTTTTTGTTAAACAATTGTGGTGCTAGCAGCTTTTCTTTTAAGCGCTATCACTTGGGTGTCCGCTGCCAAGCTGGAAATGTGATATAATTAACTCCTTTGGAAGAGCGTGATTTCAGTAAGGGAGTTTATTGAGGAGGTGAAGGAATCCCACCTACTCTGGTCTCACATGGCATCACCCCCATCCCAGTTGGGAAACTGGTAGTATGTAAGGATCCCTTTCCTAACTGGTGTAGCATTGCCACTCTTCCCTTGTGATGCTACCTCCCTGGGAGCTCTTGAGCACTCACTGTGTTTTTGTTTCCCGGAGCTGGACCTCTGCACAGTCCCGTACCAGAGGGGTTGCACAGCATCTCCCAGCAGCGTGCCCGTCACCACCGTTTCGGGGCCATGGTGTGAAGCTCCCTTTAGTTTCTTTTTGGCTAAAGGATGGGGGTTGCTCATGCTAACAGAGAGCATTGACAGGCTGGAGTTGTGCGTCAGGCAAGAGGAGAGATCGCTTTAGGATGTGGTAGATCTGGGCACCATATTCCTACCGGTACAGACTGCGCTCTGAGTAGGAAATGAGTATCCCATTTCCTCCCCCAAAAAACCTCTGTGACTCACTCCTTGACAGATCAGCCTTGTTTATCAAGTGGCTGTTTTGCTCAGACGTTGTAAGCAATGGCACCGATCCAGTAAGAGGGAAATGAAAAAGATTAAGGCGAATGTGCATTTCCTTCTTCGCTACCGATACCCCTGGTAGCGCTGTGGTCACCTGCCCCTGCAGCAGCGGTTCCTTCATTGGAGGAGAAGCAGCAGCGTGTGGCCCAACAGGCTCTCTTTCTGTCCCTCCAGGAACGCTTTCAGCAGGAACGACTCGGAGCTGGCAGTGAACTACACGGCCAAGAAGTCCTACTGCCGGAGAGCCATTGAACTTACCTGTAGGTATATTTTTTATCCCTTGGCAAGGAGGTTGATGGGGATATTGCAGCAGCGATATGTCTGCAGGTTGGAGGTGACCTGAGCTTATGTTCCCCTCTCCCGCAGTGGGCAGCCTGGGCGTCAGCAGTGAGCTCCAGCAGAAGCTGCAGGACGTTGTTGTGGACAGAAACGCCCTCAGCCTGGGGAAGGTCCTGGGAGAGGGTGAGTGCTGAGGCTGGAAAGCTGGGGATGGACATATGGGGCGGGGGATGCCCCTGTTACCTACATCATCCACCAGCTCCAGGCCCAGGGGATGTGGGGGAGATGGTGGGTCAGGACAACCAAGTGCCAGGACCCCTGGGTCCATGTCTTTCTTCTGATGAGACACAAGCCTCCTCGCCGTAGACTTTTGGGGACAAGGTCTCCATCTTAGAGCATTTCAGATCTTAAATGACATAGTAGTGTCCTGAAAGGTGCTGCTCCGGCCTGTGGATAAAGTGCTTGCTTTTTTCCCATGGTGCAGGGGAGTTCGGATCAGTGATGGAGGGGCATCTCAGCCAGCCCGAAGGTACCCCACAGAAGGTGGCTGTGAAGACCATGAAGCGTAAGTCATCACCCTGGCCTTGCAGAACTTGATGTTGTTTGTCCCAGTGGGTGCCAGCGCTCCTGCTACCCATCTCAGGTGGTGCGCTCTGTGCATCCTGGCACCATTTTGTGGGGATGCTGGCCTGTCTGCCACAGATCCTGCTGCCAGTCAGGAAGGGGCACTCATATCAGATAGCCAAAGATGGCAAAGACATCCTGGTGGTCCCTTCCCCCTGAACCACGCAGGAGCTGTGCTGTGAAGGGAGATGGCAGCAGTGATTTCAGGTGTTAAAGCTCTTGGGGTTTTAAACCTCCTTTCTTTTCTCTGCTTCCCAGTTGATAACTTTTCCCAAAGGGAGATAGAAGAGTTCCTCAGCGAAGCAGCGTGCATGAAGGACTTCGACCATCCCAATGTCATCAAGCTCCTAGGTATGCGCTGTCACTCCTCGCGCTCCAGATGGGATTTGGGATGGGGAGCCAGACTGGGGAGTTCCCCACAAATGTCTAGGGGGGGAGTGTGGTGCCTTTGCCCACAGGACTGTGCAACCTGTCTGTGTTTTCCAGGCGTGTGCATCGAGCTGAGCTCCCAGCAGGTCCCCAAGCCCATGGTGATTCTCCCATTCATGAAATATGGTGACCTGCACAGCTTCCTGCTTCGCTCGCGGCTGGAGATGGCCCCCCAGGTAATGAGCGCAAGGAACAGAGGGCCCTGTGTCTGTGAGGAGCAAGGTGGGACTGTGCCTCTTTTGGGGACAAACCTGCCTTTGTTTTTTGAGAACATCAAGAGAACTTGGTTGTAGTCCTGCTTCCTACCTTTGTAAGGTGGCAGCAGTGGGATCCAGCTCCACAAAAGCCTGTGGGATTCTCACCTTCCCTTCTCCAGGCTGTACAAGTCCAACTATCTCAGCTTCTCCTTGTACACCATCTCCTCTAGCCTCATCTTAGTGGCTTCCTCTGGGCTTGCTCCAACATGTCATTGTCTGTCTCCTACTGAGGAGCTCCAAATGGGACACAGTATCCAGATGTGGCCTCACCAGTGCCAAATTAAGGGGAAGAAGAGCTTCTCCTGACCTGCTGGCTGC
Organism: Anarhynchus alexandrinus; assembly: GCA_008711295.1. NCBI lineage: Eukaryota > Metazoa > Chordata > Aves > Charadriiformes > Charadriidae > Anarhynchus > Anarhynchus alexandrinus. The sequence continues at coordinate 445,619 of VUYV01000016.1, read as the reverse complement.
ACTCTTGCTAATGCAGCCTGCTATGGGTTGGCCTTTGTTGGCACAAAGGCACGCAGCTGAACCACAGTCAGCTTGATTTACACCCGAGTCCTTTTCTGCAGAGCTGTTTTCTGGCCAAAAATATTTGATCTGAAGGCAGCCAGTGGGAAAAGCAACAAGTGAGCAATGTCTAGTTGCAGGCTGCACTCCAGAGATGTCAAAGGAGGAGGTGGAGGGGTGAGAAGGGTATCCACTGCTACAGCAAATCACAGCGAGGCAGTGCTTGGTGTTATTTCTAAAACAAGTGTCCCCACATCTGCAGCTTCTGCAGGCTTGTGATTCGATGCATTTTACGGTCTGAGCCTGTTAGCCCAATGGGGATGAGAGAGTCCGTGGTGCCTGCTGCTGTGGGCTCCTTGTACTCTCCAAGGCTAGTGAGACCACTAGGATGTCAGCTGGCAGCCCTGGAAGCCTTTCAGATCAAACTAAATGTGCCTTCCAAAAGGCTCACACTGTCTAACCCTCACCTTCCCTTCCCAGTTTGTGCCCCTGCAGACGCTGGTGAAGTTCATGGTTGATATCGCTCTGGGGATGGAGTATCTGAGCAGTCGGCACTTTCTCCACAGAGATTTGGCGGCTCGAAACTGCATGTGAGTTTGTTTTCCTCTGCTTTGTCCTGGATAGATGAACACCAGTGGAAGCCCTGTGGTTTTACAGCACAACTTGGCTTCCTTCGATAAAACTTCCTTCCATCTTGAGAGACATGGGAAAAGAGCTCAGCCTGAGGTTTCTGCTTCAGAATTTGGCACGTCAAACTTTTCTATCTTGTCATCCCTGTTTCTGCCTGACAGGTTACGGGACGACATGACGGTGTGCGTGGCGGACTTCGGTTTGTCAAAGAAGATTTATAGCGGCGATTACTACCGTCAGGGCCGAATAGCAAAAATGCCAGTGAAGTGGATTGCCATCGAGTCCCTGGCTGACCGCGTCTACACCACCAAGAGCGACGTGGTAGGTCCATGTGGCTGGGTACCCAGGCGGCGGGAGGTGACAGCTGGGGACTGATCCCCGGGTTGAGTCATCCGCCTTCGCTGCGCTTTGTTATGGCTGTTCTTGTACCCTGGAAGTGCAAAGCCAGAGGGAGGCTGTCGGTAACAGGACGCAGTGACCTTTTACTGCCTGCCCAGCGTCCTGGAATAGGTTTATTGAGTGGGCCGCTCGCCTCTTCTGTGGCATTGCTTATTATTTCCAATTTTGGGGAGGGCAAGATGGGAGCGACAACTCTTAGCATTGTGCGAGGGCCCAGCGGACGCTGGGCAGTGACCTTTCCACATGAAAAGACTCATTCATTCCTCCTGGAAATGTCCTTTCAGCATGCTTTCCCTTTGTCCTCGCAGTGGGCATTTGGCGTTACCATGTGGGAGATAGCGACCCGAGGCATGACGCCCTACCCAGGAGTGCAGAACCACGAGATCTACGAGTACCTCTTCCACGGGCAGCGCCTGAAAAAGCCCGACGGCTGCTTGGATGAGCTGTGAGTATTGTAACCCTGTCTCGGGGCTGTAAGCGCAGCCCCTGTGCTCTCTCTCTGCCCGCAAACAACCTGCGCGTCGCTGGCCCTTTGCTGATGGTTAGTGGTTTCTGGGGGGCGCTGCTCTTTGTGCTTGGTGGTTCTCAGTTGCTGATGTCCTTTCTTTAAGGACACAACAACTGCTTGTGCTGTGGATTTGTGGCTTAGCACTGAAATGTGGCCGAAAGCCCGCAAAGCTGTGCGTCGCAGCGCAATTAAACACCATACCAGTATTCCCGTGCTCCCATCTGGTGCAAACCTGCTTCTCCAAGTGGAGTAAGACAGGTCTGTACCGGTGAGGGAGTCACCTTCCGCCTCACCCCCTCCATTTCTCCCACAGCCCCCGGAAACAATAGTTATTAAAGACTGATTTTTTGTTTTTTTAAATGGCAAGGATCTAACCTTTTTTTTGTTGTGGGGTTGACAGGTAGGGAGCTCACAAGAACGCACATGCAGGTTTGTTCTCAGAGGAAAGCTGGCCGGAATAACAGGCTGGGTCAAATTTTAAATGGAAGTGTCACATAAGCGAAAACTTCAAACCCTTTAATATTTGCATAATCTCCCGAGTTTTGACGTTCCCAATAAAAGCCAGATCCCAGAGCAGCATATCACCCAGGGAGGAAAAAGCGTCTTCTTAACTCCAGGCAAACTGGCGCACAAAAATCCCAATGAATATCCTGGGAGAAAGTGATGGTTTGCAGGGCTGGCACAGGCGGCTGATGGGCTGCGCTGTTGGCAGCTGGAGGCGTGGGGCGGGTGGGAAGTGCCGAAGTCAACTCGCTGGTCCTGCGAGGACAGGAGCAGTGCCCTCTGCAGTTTGTGGTGTTGGAATCAGACTTTTTAGTATTTATTTATTTATTTATTTATTTTAAGATAGTACATTTTAGCCTGGAAGTCTTGGCTGGTGATGCTCTTCTCTGCCCCACAAAATACCCTCTTGTTACTCAGGGCCCTCCAGTGCCTAAAATCTATTGATCTGGAAAGGGAAAATGTGGAAACCTCAAAATCTGCATTTCTGAGCAGCTTAGCAAGGGTTTTTCTCTGGAGTTTTCTTCCTGAGTTTTTCTCTGGTACCATTACAGCTGAAAATGTTTAACTCCTCCATGGCTACGAGCTGCAAATACAAAACCAGTTAAACTAGTAAAGCTGCTCAGAGTGGCACAACGGTCCTGCAAAGCCCCTCTCCAACCCCTGTCCCTGAAGGAAGCAGCAAATAAACCTTTTAAGGGATCCAGCCTGGGAGAGGGCAGAGGAGACGGTGTGAACCCAGAGGTGCTCACAGAGAGGCACTGGGAGTTTCCAGCGTGCCCTGACATCCAGCCTGGGAACAGGCACTGGGAACGGGCACCTGCAGGAAGGACAAGAGGAGGACTCAGTGTCCTGGGAGTAGAATTGGGATGTTGCCGGAGGGGTGATCGCAGGGCTGCAGCTGCTGCCTCTGCCCAACCCTCAGTGAGTGCCAGGCACTGGAAGAGACTTCTAACAGCAGCTTGGGCTGATCAGTCCCCACCGTTGGGCAAACAGCCTGAGCGGAGGGGAGTTGGTTTTGCTTTGTATTAATGCAAAGCAGCTCAGGGCTTGCCCAGTTTGGAGAGAAGCTGGGAATTAGCCCCTGTACATCCTGTAGCCCACGCTCCTCTCCCGATTTCCAGGTATGAAATAATGTCTGCATGCTGGAGAGTTGACCCCGCCGCCCGCCCGACGTTCTCACAGCTGAAGGTCCATCTGGAGAAGCTGCTGGAAAACCTGCCTGCCGTCAGGGGATCTGGGGACGTCATCTACATCAACACCAGCCTGCCCGAGGAGAGCCCGGACTCTACCCAGGATTCGGGCTTCCCCCAAGCGGACTCTGATTTGGACCCCGGGGACATTGCCGAGCCCTGCTCTCCCCGAGCAGAGGCGGCGCTGGTGGCCGTGGATGTCCACCACAATGAACGATGGGGGACGAGGTACATCCTGGAGGAGCAGCTCGGCGGCCTTGTGGAGGAGGCATACGTCCCACTGCTGCCCGACGGGGCGGCCGGCGAGGGCTCGGCGTGGACCCAGGCCAGCACCTTGCCCGCCGGCAGCTCTCTTGCACCAGCGCTGCCGGGCACCGATAGCTGCATGGAGGACTCTGAAGTGCTGCTGTGAAAGGGGGAGCCTGCACAGAGCGGGGTGTAAATGGGCTCTGAGAAAAGGACAGAGAGGGTATATTTTAATAAACAGTCGTCTGTTTTATTTCTTCCTGCATGATTTTCATGGCAGAGTCCGGCCCTTCCCAGGAGCTCTTTCCTGGGCTGAGGTCATGGGAGTTTGTAATTGAATGCTGTAACTATTTTTTCCTGTATTGGGAAGCTTTGGTATTTGAGCTCCCCACAGCTCACAGGTAAGGGGCAGGCCCTGACCCCCCCAGGGGTACCAGAGCATGGCCGGGACGGACGGTGCCGAGGTGTGGGGGCACACGGAGGGCACAGGTGAGGTCCCCTGTGCCACCCCGTGTGGGGTTGCCTTCCCACTGTCCAGGCTGCGCCAGCAACAAAAGGCAAGGGTGCATCTGGTCTTCGTGGCCTTTTTTTTTTCCCCCCTTTTTCACCATTTGTTGTGGCTTTTGTGATGGGCAGCCCTATAAGTGGTCTGGGCCCCTGCGACATAGCCCGCTGGAGGATTTCATGCTGCGAGACATCCCCATCGAAAATTGCAAGCAGACCCCAAACAGGAATAGTGGGTGCTTTGAAATCCCCTTCTCCCAGACAGCAGATTTCCATCTGTCCACGCCGTGTGCTGAGAAAACCATCGGTCCTGTTGAAGCAACCGGGAAACAGGAATCTCTAAGGGGGTCCTGGGAGGGATGGAGCCACCCTGCGATGGCCTGGCCCTTCCCAGCTGCCCCTTTTCCTTTTTTGGGGGATTTCTGCTCCTTCCATACCAGGGGATGCTCTACAGCACCCGGCCGCCCCGCCGTGCCCAGCAGATGGAGCCGGGACCCCGCGCACCGCCCGGCTGCCTCTCGCCTCCCGTGCGGGGGTGCCGGGCTGGGGACGGGGTGCAGGGGTTTGGGAGGGATGCAGGGATGAGGGAGGGGTGCTGGGCTGGCTGAGGAGGGGATGCAGGGGCTGGGGAAGGGTGCCAGTCTGGGGAGGGAATGCAGGGGTTGGGGAAGGTGTGCAAGGGCTGGAGCAGGGGTGCAGGGGAAGGAGGTGCAGGGGNTGCAGGGGCTGGGGAGGGGTGCAGGGGCTGGGGAAGGGTGCCGGGCTGGGGAGGGTGCGCAGGGAAGGGGGTGCAATGATGGGGAGGAGGTGCAGGGGATGAGGAAGGGGTGCCGGGCTGGGGAAGGCACAGCCGGAGCGGTGGGCTGGCGGTGGGCTTCTGCACGGTGCTCATTCGTCCTGTCAGCGGCAGAAACGGCTTTTTTTGAAAAAAAATCACCCCAAAACACTGCAGGAGAGCGTCGTGCCGGGGCGTTTGCTTTGCGGGGGGCTGTGCAGAGTGGTACCACGCGTGGCCGGGGGGCACGCCGGGGGATGCCCGAACCGGGACCGAGCGCTGCTGCGTGTATCCCAAGGGGATGCGGCGGGGGCGGCCGGGATGCCCGCAGCATCCCCCCCTGGAAAAGGCCGGCGCCGGGGCGGGGGGACCCGGCTCCCCGGGGCGGGGAAGGTCCACGGGGGAGCGTGGCCGCGCGTGGGGCGGGGGCGGCGTGGGAGGGAGATCTCGCCCGCAGCCGGGGCGGGGAGAGGCGGCTGCCGGCGCCCGGGAGAGCCCTTCCTCGGTGGACGAGAGCCGCGGCGGCCGCCGGACCATGCCGGGGGCGCGGGGCCGCCTCCCGCTGCTGCTGCTGCTGCCGCCGCTGCTGCTGCTGCTGCTCCCGGCGGCGCCGGCGCCCCAGGTGAGCGGGGAGGGCCGGGGGTGGGGGGCTCGGAAAGGCTTTCCCGGGGGGGGAAAGGTCCCCTCTCCTCTTCCCCTCCCTCCGCCGTGCCGGTGCGCGGTGTCTCTGCCCGCCCTTAGCCCGGCTGTGCAGACCGCGCTCCTGCCCCGGCCCCAGCAAACAGGTGGGCGAAGACCGGGGAGGGCGAAGGAGGGAGCTTAAACAAAGCTTAAACCGGGCCCGGTTTCTTTTGGGCTGTGTTTTTCCTTCTTACCCAGCACCTGAAGTCACTACCGAGTACACCGGAGGCGAAGAACCCTCCCGGTTTTATGGGAGAGTGGGGGTTTGCTATGGTTCAGCATCCCGCGGGGAGATCATGCTGGCTCTTGGAGTTAAAACCAGCCCTAACAAAGAGCTGTTTATTAAAGCGAGCTACATGCCAGGCGTCTATTTGCTTTTGCCTCCCTCCCTCTCGGCGTGGGGCACCCCAGAGCTGCAGGCACAGATCAGCTCATCCTCGCCGGCAGCCCATGACCCCCCGAAACCGCACCAAGGGAAGCAGAGGACAGCACGCCGCTTGGGCTGGCTTTTATTTCTTCTTTGTAAACTCTCAGTAGCTATTTGGAAAGGAGAATAACTTCACCGCTGCACAGTGTGGGGGGGAAAGAAATCCCTTGGGCCAGGTGGGCTGGAGCCCAGCAGCTCTGCTCCTTTCCCGGAGCTCCTTTGCCCCCAGCCTCATGCCACCCAGACCAGACCCTATGTGCTCTCTCCTCCATGCACTCTGTGAACCTCTGAGCTCTAAAGTTGGATTGGCTTGGCTTTGCTCAGCCCTTGCTCTTTTTCTTCGGTTTTAAGTCAATTCCGCAGGAAACCTATAATAATGATGCCCATCTCCTGCATGAGTCAGTCCCGTGGTAGCGATCGGTTTGCAGGCAGGAGTCCCACCAGTGTTCCTGGCCCCGGCAGAACTCACAAGACAGCTGTTTTCCTCTTATTTTGTAATGTGGAAGTGGGACAGGGCTCTAGCTCCAGCAGGATGAAACATGAGTTATGGCATCTCTCCCAGGGCTAACAAAGTGATTACAGCCCTGCTCGTAGCGCTGCGTTACCCATTTAGATGTAGGAGAGCATGCCTGAGCTGAGGACTTCTTGCATAGGCTAAAAAAAGTCCTGCGTCTGGGTAAATGGGGGAAAAAAATAAAATCAGATATCCCAGGGGACCTCTGATGCTGAAGAGCTCCTGCATGAGCATCCTCCCATGGCCGGAGCAGGCTGTGTGCAGCAGGTTGGGTCCCAGCTGGTGTGGCAGTATGGGGCCCGAGTGATGTCCCCCTGCTGAGTGGCCACCCCATCCCCGCAGAGCTGCCTCAGCAGGCAGCAGCTCCTGGCTGCCATCCGGCAGATGCAGCAGCTGCTGAAGGGGCAGGAGACGCGCTTCGCTGAGGGCCTCCGCATGATGAAGAGCCGGCTGAGCACCCTGCACGCCTCCCTGGCCAAAGCCACCCCTGAGCCGCCGGCTGGTGAGTCCATACTGGGTCCCAGTGGTTGCTTTTATGGCCTTGGAGGATGCTGGGGTGGGCAGGTCGGGATGCTCAGGGCTGTGACGGGTGGAGGTTTGGGCATCTTCACAGATGGAGATACCTGTTCCCATGTTGGCAATTTGTGCTTGTGAATTCGAGCACTTCTCCAGCCTGGTGAAACACGGGGAAGCTCAAAAGCCCTTAGCTGCAAAGCAGAGAGCTCCTGGCAAACCACTGGGGGTGAGTGGGCTGGAAAACCATGTCTCCTCTGCTAGGAGCATGAGAGGGGTGGCAAGAATGCCACCAAACCCCTTGGCAGTGATGCTTAGCATTCCTGCTGGGCTTTCACTGTGGGGCTGGATGTTACTGATTAACCTCAGCAGACCAATATTCGAGGAAAATAAGAGTTAAAGAGGAGGTGTTGGAGGAACTGGGTGAACCATGGCCCAGGTAGAGTTGGGGACAGGAAAGATAAGGTGGTGCTCCCCCAAAGCACCCACCTGAACACTGACCCCTTCCCCATGGTGCTCTTGCAGCCTCCTGCCCTGCCCTGCAAGCCCCCGCGGACGGGAAGAAGTTTGGCACCAAGTATTTGGTGGAGCATGAGGTTCACTTCACCTGCGACCCGGGCTTCCAGCTCCTGGGCTCCAGCACGCGGACGTGCCAGGCCAACGGCAGCTGGACCGGGCAGGAGCCCCGCTGCACAGGTATTGCTCTGGGCCGCCGCAGCCACGGTCGTGGGGCTGCTTTGTGCCCGGGTCTGTCCGTGGACATAATTTGTAACAGTGGGATGCAACTTGGGTTTATTTAAACATGGGGGATTATCGGGGTTCACCAAATAGGGAGGTATTGCAGCTATCCCTGAGTCCCAGCCAACAACACATGGATGCTACAGCTCCCGCGGCTGTGCTTTGGGGTTTCTCATCCTCAGGGAAAATTGGAAATTACAGCTGGAGCCTGACCTGGAGCTCAGCAGCAGAGATGAGGGGAAAAGGCATCCATGCTACAATGGCTCCCTGCCTTGTAGCAAACCTTTGCACTGGGGCAAGGAGGTAACAGGCACAAACTTGAATATAGGAAGTTCCATCTTAGCATGAGGAGGAACTTTACTTTGAGGGTGGCAGAGCACTGGCACAGGCTGCCCAGAGAGGTGGTGGAGTCTCCCACTCTGGAGACATTCAAAACCTGCCTGAATGCTGTCCTGTGCAACCTGCTGTAGGTGACCCTGCTCTGGCAGGGGGGTTGGATTAGATGATCTCCAGAAGTCC
>VUYV01000016.1:386121-426581 GCA_008711295.1 Anarhynchus alexandrinus | reverse complement strand
GGCGGGCGGCGGCGGCGGCGGCCAGCGCGAGGCGACGCCATCGCGGCCCCGACGGGCGCGGAAGACGCTGTTGCTGCTGCTGCGGTGGTGGCGGCGGCGGCGCGTGCGGGCCGCGGCCGCTGAGCGAGCTGGGGGCGAGCGCCGGGGGTCGCCGCTGCCGTCGTTCTCCTCCGCCGCCGCTGCCCCGCTGCCGCCGCCGCCGCCATTTTGTGAGAGTGCCTCGAGCGGGCGCCATGTTTGTAAGGAAGAATTAGGGCAGCCATCTCCGGCCACCAGCACCTCCCTTCCCCCGTGTGTGTGTCCTCTCGTTCTCCTGTGCCCCGGGCCTGCTCCTCCGAGCCGCCGCCGCTGCCGCCTCCTCCTCCTCCTGCCCGCGCGGGGCGGCCGGGCTCAGCCTGTGCAGCCTCGCCCTGCACTGAGTGCCCGTTAGTGTCTCACTAAGTAACCGTGAGTGAAACCTTCATCATCTCTCCTCACTGAGGGACCCGACCCTCCTCCTCACCGAGCCGCCCCCAGAGCGGCTGTGCGCGCCGCCGCCGCCGCCACCTCCTCCTCCTCCCTCCGCACCACGGGCAGCGGCAGTGTCCTGCCTTCCTCCACCTCCCTCCTCCTCACCACACCACAGCCAGCACAATGGCCTTTGAAAGCCTGTTCTCCAAACCCCCAAACCCAGTTCTTGACCCAAACATGCCCGACTCTGACAGGCAACATGCAGGGGACGAAAGGTCGAGTAACATTCTTCTCTCTCTCCGCTTCTCATAATGGTGATACTAGTGGGGTGATGATGATGCTGATAATGATGATGATGATGATGCTGTGTGTTAATGTGCCTAGGGGGTTAACGATGTTTTTGTGGGGGCAGGTCACCTTCAGGCTGGAAGACCGGGGTGAGGACTGGGGTGCTGCTGGGGGAATGCGAGGAGGGGAGGGGGGGTGTCACTGAATTAGAAGTGCATTATTAGTAGGGTTTTATTTTTTGGAATGCATGCCTTTTACATCTTCATTTATTTATTCTGGCTGGGAAGGGGGACTGTTTTCCATTTCTTTCCATAAATTGCACTTTCCAGCGGGTGTCTGTTGAATGTCACCATTGTTCTTTTTCTCCCTTGCCCTGGCGCTGCTAGTCAGGTAGGAAAGGGTGTTTTGAGTTTTGGTTTTTTTTTGTTGTTGTTTTTGTTTATACAAGAATCTCTCAATAGATCCATATTTAACGTCATTTTCTTGCCAGATTACACCTTACACATTTAACTGGATCTTTTTTTATGCAGATTAAGGTCTGACTGACGTTATCTTTGCCACCTCTCAATCCCCATGCGCAGAAAACCAGAGTCCTGTTCCTGGTGAAAGGACCTCTGTTCCTCCCTCCCTTTCTCTCCTGCAGCTGCTGGAAATTCAAATCCTTTCTCCAGGCAGTCCTGGCCTTCCTAACTAGTTCCAAAAATACTGTGCCAGGGTGATAGCCACCAGTCCTTCAGTCTCCATCTACTCAGAGCGTTTGTGACACAACTGCAGGAGTTAAAAATGCTGGGTTTTGTCAGCTGGGCTTCAGTCTGTCTTCCCCACACAGCTCCACAACCGTGCTTGGTACTTGCTTCGGATGACTGAAAAACACTGGGGAAAAAAGGGCTTGTGAGCAAATGTAACTGTTCCCTCACTGGAGAAAGAGTTACTACTGTGTTACAAATTGGGAAGCGGAGGGCCTCACGAGCTGACTGACTGGTCCAAAAATTGTACAGTGATTTAGTGACAGGTTCAGGGCAGACCCCAGAGCTGCTGATTCTTGCTTTCACCTTCCAGCTTTTAATTGTGAAACAGTGTAAGTTGTGTCATGCTGTATGTTTCAAACAGAGTTGTGTGTAAAAAGCAAACTAGTAATCCACTGGGATTGCTGAAGATAGGGCATAACTACTTACTAAAACTGTGCAGCAGTAGCAGGCAAAGTGGTTTAGAGTTGCTGGAGTTAGTAAGTCTGACTTTTTACTGTTTCAGGGATTGAAAATACTTTGTGTTTTAAAGTCCTCCTTAAGGACAAGCCCAAGTTACCCACTGTTCTGCTGGAAGCATGTTTTTCTAACTTGGAGTTACTCATGCGATGTTGACAAGTAGAGTTCCTCTAACGAGCTGTTCTCACCAGTATGCCTGTTGTTACACTGGTAAATTACGAAATAGAATAAATAAGTACTAACTAATAGTCTAATGTACTTTTAATACAGGTTAATTTGTAAACATTGCTTTATAATGTTTTACTTTCAGAAGAGCAGAAGACTAACAGTAAACACATTTACCTGTTAATACTTTTTGTAAGCAAGACTTTTATAAAACTTCTGCTCCCGTCTGATCGGAGACATCTACAGTAAAGTATATTCTTAATACACCGGGAGCATTGTTTAAAAAAAAAAAAAGCCCCAGATATAAGTCTTTGTATTATATTAGGTCTGCAAATGTAAGCCTGTCAAAATGTAATATTTTAACTTTTATAAAAATTTCCCTACTAGCTGGTGACTGGGAAGGCCTAAAGTGAAGGGTCTTTCTGTCCACAGAAAACATGGTTGACCCACCAAGGGGAGGGGCAGCACAGCTTTAACTCCAAATATTTTTTAGTGCTGAATTGGTTTTGTCCAGTCTCTGTTGTAGTCAGTTGAAAAGCCAGTTTTAAGTTATATAGAGAAGATGCAAGCACCTGGTATACTCGTATTCTGATTTACCTTCAATTGGAGTCTCACTGTAATACTAGTTTGGTATTTTAAAATTAAAATGTCTAGTTTTAATACGTTTTATCTTGCAATCAATTTTTTACAGCATTGGTAGCTCAGTAGGACTAGTTTACTGTAGGTACAACCCATAATAGGAAGCTGCTGAAATCATTTATCAGATCAGATCAATCTGTGCAGCATAAATTAATAGCATTTCTGTTAACATTTAGTTAGTTTGGTTTTGAACTGATCTGTAGAGTTATAAAGAAGTTGGTTATTGTTTTTGAGCAGTAGAAAATAGTAAAAAACCTTGCCTGTCCAAACTTTGAATATTCTAAGTTGGAAGATTTTTTTTAATCCAAAGTCTTTGTTTTCTTGGTTTATAGATGGGGCACCTGATTAAGTGAGGAAGGTTTTTCATTCTTTAAATATTTTCAGTTAACTCATTGTGGAGACATTCTCTTTGGTGAAGTATTTGAAACTTCGTATACACAGATAAAAGGTGTCTTTTTAAAGGTTTTCCTGTAAGGTTAGGTTTTATTAAGGATTACTTGTTATGTAGGTAATCTTTGATAGGGTAAGAAGTCTGAGGCAGGGTGCAGGCAAACTCAGTTACACCAAATAAATACACAAAAGCAAAATCCTCTTGGAGTGGACACAAGCACAGCTCCCCTTTGCCATCAGGAAGGTGAGACTGTGTTGGAAAGAGGAGCATAACTCTCAGAAAGAAGCCCCAGTATATAAACGGCAGTATGTGCAAATTATCGCTCTCTTCTGGAGGTCAGCCAGGTCTGATTACTTGCGATAGTCTGTGGTTGCTGTTACCATCATCTGTGGGACTGGGTGCTTCATGTTTCTCTTAAACTATTTTGTAGACATTTTCCCACCTATATATCATGCTGTAGATGAATGTACGTGCCTAAGAGAAGAACTAAACACTTGTCACAAATATAAAAACATTCAGTCCTCGTGCAAGCTTCTGTGGACTTTGATTTTCTGACTAATAGTGAGCTGTTACAGGCATGAGAAGGACTTATTTGCTACAGTTGCTTCTGCATTTGAAATTGGTGCCAGATTTACAATTGCCAGGAACTTTAGAAAATAACTTGGAGTTCATTTCTTTTTAAAATCTGAAACGTTAGGTTGGTACTGATACTTTGTGTTGGCGCTCTGTGCTTTACTGTCATCTAATATCCAGACTTGGAGTTTTCTTATACCATTATCTGCTGTAAAAATAGCAGTGTCCTAATGATAGGTCTGAAAATTGAGATGCTAACTCACAGATCACGGAGGTGCAAGTAACGCCTCTGTAACCAGCATGGTCTTACGAGTTGCATTTCAAGTGTAAGTATCAGGCACCTTTTTATGTGCTTATAGTACAATAAGGGAATTACACATTAGAGAGAGTTCTCCGACAGACACCCGAGTGGCCTGTGAACTTTCTGTAGAAAATTGTCCCTATTTTTGCAGAGGATGTTTGGAAATGCCACTTCAAAGCTGGGCTTGTCTGTTGCGTTTCAGGTTCCTTTTCCCGGGAACCATGGTAATCCTCATTCTACACTTTTTCATTGTGTATTTGTTAAAATTCTTACATTTTAAGAGGAAGTTGGTACAGTCACTTTCTTATTCAAGATAAACTAATTTCAGTTTTATGAAGCATAGCTGAAGTGTTTGATTATGTGAGTCTGCCCACTTCTAGCTGTGGTGCTGCTCTGCCAAAGCCTCTCCTTCGCCAGGTATGTGTGCCTGGTGTACGTCCAGACGAGCTGGGTGAATAGAGACTTTACCCAGTCACCCCTTTGTTTTTATTTTATTTTCCCAGTTTCCTCTTCCAGCTGTCTTAGGAATTGCCTGCTCCCTTTCCATGTACCAGTTTTGCACTCCTGTCCTCGGCAAGCATGATTTACACTCTGCTGCGCATAACAGGTCTGTCTGGTTCACTGTAATGGAGACCTGCTCTGCTGAATTACAGCCGGTGGCAAGTAAAGGGAAGAATGCAAGTGGTGGATTGTAACCAAGATGAGTAACAGCTAATTGAAATCTGTATTATATACCTTTGTTGTACATTTTCTCCGTTACTGCTTAGTCAACATGATCTTGCAAGCAGCTTTGCCTGTGTCTTGTCTCGATCTGTGTGGCTCCTCAGCTCCGTGAAGCACCATAGCGTTACAAGATGAGGGAAGCATTTGTGGAACAGAAGGGCTAAAGATGTCTAATCCGCAGCTGCTGTTGTCCAGCCCGACTGCTGTCCCAGTCTCCCTTGCCATAAGGCTTCCATCAATCTTTAGTTAAACTTGACGACTTAAATGCATCTCTTTTATTCTACCTGGTGCTTTAATATCCTCTGTCCACATGTGCATAATTTGGTTTGAAAATACTTACTTATAACTGTTTTTAGAGATTATTTTCTTTCAGCAGTAGTTAATCACCAAAGAATGTGTTCATGTTAAGTTGAAGTTGTTTGTGATCACTGAATGCAGCCTTGTAGTGATTTATTGTTTTTGAGCGTGATTTCAAAACTTGCTTTGACATTAAGAAACTAGGAAGCAAAGAGATAATCACTCCCAAATATGCCCTCTGGGCAAACAACGCTGGCTTGCCATCCAGCAAGCGTTGCAGGAGTGGCAAAAACGCAGCTGGCTGACATAGCTGTTACTCCTTGTCCTCCTGGGGAGGAGGAGGTGGCCTGTGTGAATTTCTGTAATTTTTTTCTACAGTATTAAACCCCAGAGACTGGAGATGGTTCAGTGGCAGGGTGAGAAGGTAGGCTTTCCAAAAGTTGCTTGTTGGCCTCCAGTACCACCACAGGAAGCTGGTTTTTGGCATGCCTCACTGCTGTCATTCTCACTTCCTTCCCCCATTTTATGGGAACGCAGTATCTGTTAAAGCCAGCCCTGTGGACAAAAGCTAGACAGAGGTTAAAACCCCCAAGCAGTCTGGTCTGTAACTTTTCACTATGCAGTTTCTCTGCCTGGCTGTAGATTTAAATAACTTCACATTTGCAGAGTGGTCAAAACTAACGGGCAACTGAAAAGGACCATGAGTGACCTGCATAACATTGTCAAAGAAGCTGGTGCCAGTTCTAGTTAGATGCTGACTTGTGTTAGCTGCAACAACACCTTCTAGTTTTGTACTTCTTTTCCTAATTCCTTAATAAAATCTGTAGTGTAGCAGTGAGCTAGGACAAATTCAGTTAGTGAGTTTTTGCCTCCAAGGTCTTACTTTTGACATGTCATTTTCATGTCATCGAGTTGCGTCTGAGTTTAATTTAATTTTATAATTTTATAAAAACAAAATCTTACCTGTGAGAGTATTGCGGGTTCATTGTGTGTTAGGAGACGTGACAGAAAGTAAGCATGTAATGATGAGAAGTGGTAGCTCTGTGCATCCATGCAGTCACGAGTGCTGCATAGCACCATGTTTTTCTAGATGCATTAGATGTGGAAAATATGTGCAGGAGGGTTATTTGAAGCAGTAGGAATGTATGAGGAGCTAGAATAGAGGGGCTGAGGGAGAAAACTAGTTTGGGGCACTAAGGAAAACATGCCCAAAGGAAATTAAGAAGAAGGAATATCCAGGAGGGGTGTAAGGCTTTTTCACTAAATGAGTCTTGACTGGTGTCAAAAACACTCAGGTAGTTTCGTATCAGTTTAAGCTCTCTCCCCTGCATTATATGTCCATATCACAGATGTTCAAAGGTCAGCAGAACAGGTGTATGATGCTGTTATCAGCCCCTGTAAATTAAGGGCGGTTAATGTATTGCTTCTGTATGAGAAGATGAGGTTTTGGACATCCTGGATGTTTTCTGATAACCTATATCTTCTAGAACTAATTACAGAACAAACAGGTTAAGGTTTAACCATGCACTCACTTTAGGAATAAATAGATTTTATTTTATTTTTGGACAGTAATACTCATCACCAGAAATTAGTAGCTTCTTAAAAATAATTACTTAATGTGTTAGAGTTCTGCTCATGTACAAAGTTTGCATTCTTGTTACTGTGTCCTTTCTCTACAGCAAATCTGTCTGTACAAGAAGTAAAAGGGATATGTTTGCAGCCTTTAATGTTTATCTACTATATAGTTTTTCTATTCTTGGTAATGCTTTCAGAAGCTCTTGGCTATTGATATTCTCTTTAAGGCTTATTCTAATAAATAGAGTTAAAAGCATCATATCATTAAAAAAAAAAAGTAATTATTTTTAAATGAGACCTTTCCTCACCTGTGAATCAAACCTACCAAAAATGGACTTAACAGAAAATAATATTTAATGATAGAGATTCACATTTTGGTTGTACGAGTTCATTAAAGGAAGTACTTAAACATACAAAAGTATGATTCTTGTGTAGCAACTGCTGTAGCTGCAAGTATGCTAAGTACTTGTGTTGGGAAGGTTGGAAAAACAGTTCCACAGGGAAAACCCTTTCAGTTTTCTTAAAATATTTCATAGCGACAATTGTCAGTGTACTGAGAAAATGCATCTCGGTTTTGTATCTTGGACTTAAGGAGCTTGAGTTGTAAATCTTCTTTGAATATAAAGAATGCTATTTTTAAAAATGGCTTGGACTAAGGCCAAGAAAGGTAAGTTAAAGCCATGTTTGAATGTCAGAAATTAAACTGTAAACACTAGAGTAATGGTGAATTACTCTAAGTGTGGATTTCTATTTTCCCTAACCAAATATTTGCATAACTGCTGTTTCAGTGATTTCACCAGACAGATTCTTCCTGAAAAATAATTTGGCTTCTGTGCCTTTCTAACCTATTTTGGACATGATCTAGAAATACACTTGGGACAGTGGAAGCGCTCTATGGTTTTGTTTTCACATAGCCATCAAGCTCTGAGTATCTGGAGATTGTGGAAAAAGGAGTGATCCATCACTGATTTTACTTTTTTTCTCTCGCATTTGGAGATGAACTGAGGGGTTTTTTTGTGTGTACCTAGTCTTTGTACAGCAGCTGATAGGAAAGATCATGGCCAGTGTGCTGCTGTTTGTTTAGTTAGGATTTGTTTAGCTTGTGGAGTCTAGGTGATGTTACTTAATTTTGCCTCTCCTGTGTTCTGGATTGCAAGATGGCATTTGCTGTCCCGTGGGTTATGAGGAAATAGTAGTACCATATGGCAACTTGTTTTAGTCATTTAAGTCATCCAGGGCTCTTTATGAAGGAGTTCCAGTAGGTCAGGCAGTGGTAGCCAAAC
Source organism: Anarhynchus alexandrinus (assembly GCA_008711295.1). NCBI lineage: Eukaryota > Metazoa > Chordata > Aves > Charadriiformes > Charadriidae > Anarhynchus > Anarhynchus alexandrinus. Next base: position 418,691 of record VUYV01000016.1, on the reverse strand, counting down.
ACCTCTAAGCAACTTAAACTGGGTATTTAATGAGGTGCTTTTGTTTCTCTTCCAAAAGGACTTTAAATGCACTAGAATGGGAAGGGCTTGGTAATGCTAGCTGAGATCTCTGGTGAGAGGTGAATTAACCTCTTGTGCTGTTTTCTGTGCCAGAATTTTATGCTGCAGGTCTGCACTATAATAGGTCAGGGATTAACTTTTGTTAATCTGAAGATGCATCAGATTTTGTTCAGCCTTTGCAAATACAAATATAGAATCCAAGAAAATAACACATGGCAAAAGTTAAAAATTGCCAGTGTTTGTTCCTTCAGCACAGAGGCTGTCTTTTTGACTCCCAAGGTATGCGTTGTGTAGGCATCATAAACTGTTCCCCCCACAGTTTGTTGGCATTATTTCAGTGAAGGTTGTTTTTGTGGTGTATTGTTTTGTCGGGTAGGGTATTTGAAAGAACAGTGAATCTGGAAAAAGACACCAAATTATACTTCCTTGCTTTTCTATATCAAGAAAATTTTGGGGCTTGTGTCTTGGGCATTTCCAGCAATAATAGAAGCATACTAAGATATTCTGTAAGCAAGAAGCTGTACTTTGCAAAACAGAAGTTCATATTTTCTCTTGTTAGATCAGTGTTCAGATTTGTTTGTTGTAGATACTGCCAATGGGAAAGCAACCTAAGACTCGGACCCATTTCCTAGAAAATCATCTGCTAGCTGTGTTTTTTCCAGACCACATCTGTTTGTTGACTTTTATTACTCATAGTGGAAAAGGAGGTAGTCTTGGTTCACATCACTGAAAGCCCTTCCCAAAGCTGCTTGCTATAGCCAACTCTGGAATAAATTTAGGAACTGAACTTCTAAAAGTGTTAGGTTCTGCACTCGCTTTCTAGCATACATGTCCAGTCTGGATTTTAAATGGAGGAAAAAAAAGGCTATAAAATGGAAGACAATTTCTGCCCTATCACTTCCTTTAAACTTTTTTTGAAGTATAATTAAATTATTTCCAAGAAATTATGCTTTTTTAATGTTATATTTTCAAATCATATTTATCAAGTGTTTTTGGTTTTTTTTTTTTTGTTTTTTTTGTTTTTTTTTTTTCAAGCACCTTCTTGAAGTTCAATGCTTGGAAAATTCTTGGATGTTGTGGAAAGAATTTAGGTATTTGGGGATTAGAGAACTTTTGTAATCTTACCTTTGAAATGCAATCCAGAGGGTAGTATTACTGAGATTCTGCCTGACTGTTTTACCTAGAAAGTTATTCAAGTCCTGGATGCATCCCAGAAGTGTAAATACATGACAGCAGTTCCCAAAGTAACTGGTAAATACCTTATTTCCCAATGAGCATTTTCAGTAGGCATTTTACTTAAGAGGATATTTTAATTGAGTAGATGTCCTTGAAAGCGTGAGTTTAGCTCGTGTTCAAAAGATGAAATACTCTTTTTTCTAATAGCTGTGGGTATTTCATAAGTATTTGTGTTTCAGTTCCATTAGGCACACTTTATTAATCAAGTATCTCCTGGAAAGATGTGACAAATGTTTTCTTGCGATATTGTATGATGTACTTCAGAATTTGCCAGGGAATGCTGGAGATAATGGACATTGTGGTGTTTGAAGACAGGATTTATTTTATGTTTGGGTTACATATTATGAAGATCTTTTATCTCTTCTTAAGTATGGGAGTATCTTGGTGCTATGTTGTCCTTCCTAGGCAGTGTAAGAATTGTGTATGAGCAGATCTCCATAAACATCTTGTAAAAATCACATAAAAATGGGTTCTGAAGCTGCCTCTGTACTTCACGTTTGGTGTCCACTTAGTAGTGGGCATACCTTTATTATTATTAGTTTCTCTTATTTGTTCAAAAGCTAAATTTGTCTTCATAGCTTCCTATTGTTTTATATTTGCACTAAAAATTAACGTCCTTTTCAAAATGTATCCAAGTAAATGTTTAAGGCCATAAAGAAAACCAATGATGATTGCATTTGCAGTGTAGCTAAACTTAAGACATAGGAGTTGAGCAGTTTTTCTTACCTTCTTTCCAAGTTCACTTTTGTTTTCCTAGCACCACAGTTGTGTTTGGCGTGTTGGAGGGAACAGCCGTGCCTTTAATGGGCTTGTTTTCTGTGAATTTATCCAGTCCTTTTCTGTGGCTGCTGCTGTCAGCTTCAACAGCTGTCTGTGTCAGCAAGTCCTAAAAGTTCAATCACTACCTGCCATGAACTTTCTTTTACTGCCCATCAATGTGAATGATGGTCTTTAAATGACACCTTCTTCAGCAGAATCTTCTAATCAGATTAAATCTGGGTTTTTATGCCATTTTTTTAATATTTTGACATTTGAAAGCTTGTTACGAACTTTCCTTTTCAGTCCTACTACTTCATGCTACTTAGCAAAACAAAACTACCTTCAGTACTTGTCTAGATTTTCTCCCATATTCCAGAGTATTTTTTTCAATCACTGGGTAGACTAGATGCCCTTGTACATTGCTTAACAATGTTCTTTGAGTCCCCTTCTCAATCATGTAATACAGCAAAGCATCTTCATGAGGCTGGGAAGTATATAACTTGTCTTTACATGGTTGCGGTGGACTTCACGAGATGATAGGAGAGTGTCACAGTTGATGTAGATATGGATCCCACCAATAGTTGAGAATTAAAGGTGAAAAGGTGGTACCTTGAAATTGATGGATTTCCTTAGTTTTTCTCCAAAGCCTTTATGCGAGTTGATAATGTGGAGGTTTTTTTCCTTACATTTTTTGGTGGGTTATTAATCTATAATCATATCTTGGTGGTGTTTTTTGTTTGATTTGTTGTTTGGTTTTTTTTTTTTTGTGGGTTTTTTTTTGCATTGTTGCTAAGAGCATTTAGTTCTAAGAAGTTCCAGGACATGAGGTGACAATATAGCAGTCATGTTATCTCCCCTTTCCTTCTCCCTGGCATATCCATTTACTCCTGTTACAAAAAGTCAGAATTTTGGGTTGCTTGTAACTTCTTAACTACTGTTTTTTTTTACTGTGGGGTCTCAGGTCTTGTGCTTCCCAGTGAGTTCTTTCCCCTTCCTGCTATTCACAGTCCCTTGAAGCAGACTGAGTTGGTCGTCAGGTTAGCTAATACATTGTGAATACAGGACTAAGGTGGATAAATTGTAAGGCATTTTAGTATAGCCTAATTACTACTTCTGTCCTAATACCTTCTACTGCCCCCAGCACTAGTTTGGTCTTGGGGTAGGGTTTTTTTTTTGTGTTTTTTTTTTTTGTTTTTAAATATAGTTTCTAGTCTTCTCCGCTTGCTGCCCCCACCATCCGCTGAATCTGGTACATTCACAGAGTGAGGGTTTCAGTCACCATAGGACTGATGGCATTTTTAAGCAATCTCCATGTAAAAATTCAGGACTGAGTTTCTGTAAGGTTCCACGATGCCTGTAAAGGCTGAATTCCTGAAGCAGTGGTAATGTAGAAATAATTATATGGAGCCAATTATAAATGTTTAAAAGCAGTAAATTCTTCCAGAAACCCCGGCAAATACCAAATAGTAGAAGGGGAGTTGAGATTGCTTCAGCAATATGTCTGAACTAGGGATGAGAAATAGGTTAGCTGGTGTTTTGTTGAAATGTTTCATGGCAAAATATTTTCAGGGTTGTTATTGTTTGGGTCAGGAGATAAAACTTTACGTAAAGTCTTATGTAATCATAGTCACTTGTTTCCCCCTACTGATGAAGATAAGCAGGAGCCTTTCTGTTATTTAGTGTACAAGCACTTAAAATGTTACATTTTGTGTTAGTTTGGGTTTTTTTTAATCATCTTTTGGTGTTACTCTAATTTGAAGACTTCTGAGAGTTGGGTTTGTATGCAGAAGTTAATTCACATGCATATTGTTCCATATACAGTATTTATTGATGTATGAAACAATGCTCTACAAATGTCAATGTTACAAATTTTAAAAAGAAAAAACTACCCTGGGTAGCTTGGAAAAATGGCATCATCAGATGTTTGATTTCTGTCTGGTTTTAGGTTCTAGCAAATGAAATTCAAATGTTAACTACACCTTTCTTGTCAACTACTACTACTAGTTTCTTTTGAAGAATCCACTTAACCACTAAATTAATTCTCCTTTTTCAAATTGCTCATGACTTTGGCCATTACACCCTAGATACTACACAACCATCTTTAGTTCCAGGAGCTGGTGTGTTGAAGGAAACATGTTTGGTTTACTATGCATTGCTTTTCCTGCAGTGCCCAACTGCTTGTTTTCATTATTGCTACTCTTTAACTGTGTGGTTTTCAGGGACCTTTAATTGTCTCTAATTTTGACCACATCAGTTCTGCAAACACAGCAACATAAAGGCATGTAATAGCATTGTAGTAGAAGTATTTTATTTCTAGAAATGATTAAACTATCTCTTCTGTTTGAAATGTGTTTAAGGGCAACAAAGTGCTGTATATTGAAGCAGGTTTTTTTTTTTTATCCAGGTTGGAGAAAACTATGTAAGAAGATCTTTGTTCTGAGAACTAAAAAAAATACATAGTTTTAAAACTTTTTAACTTTTGCAGTACAATTCAAGGCCATTTAATGGCTTGCATTCCATTTTTGTTTAGCTTTAAAGAAAATTTTGAAATCCTAGTAGTTCTTGGGATGTTACATGTATTAAAAATGTATGCACACATATAAAAACATAACTGATGGAAAGAAATGCTGGGTGTGTTGTTTTTTTTTATTGTACTGTTGGACAGGTGAGATGGATAATAACGCGTAATTTTATTGTACTGATTGTTTTCCTCCTACAGAGAAGATGGAGAGCTAGAAGATGGTGAAATAGATGATGCAGCATATGAAGATGTGAAAGAACATGGTTCAAAAGGTGATGATAAACAGAAAAATGAAAAAGGACATAGAAAATCACGGAAGAAACGCAAAAAAGAAAAAGAAAAGAAAAAATCAAAAAGGAGAAGACGGGATAAGCATAAGGTTAGGAAATACAAACCAAAATATTGGAGGTGCTTATTTTAATTCCAGGTTTCCAGGTTTAGCCAAGGATCCAGGGAATTCGAGAAGAAATCTAAAATTATTTTATTGCTATTTAGGCAGTCTTTGGAGTGGAATTTTTGAGACTCCTGTCTTACGAATGCATTTCAATATTAAAGAATTTGTCTAAATAGACTTTTGACACATGGAAGTGCATATTCATGCATTTCAGTGACAGTTTATATGGGGTAAGAGACAATAAATGATTAAGTGATCCAGCCGTAGCACATTTCAAATGGTAGTTTGGAAACTTGTTAGCTTTGCCTAAATGCATTTTCATAAACTTGGTTTTCTTCTGTTTATATTTAAAAGAAATACAAAATCAGACTGTGGGTATAACTGTGTTATTTGTGATATACATCTTCATTGGATGTGTATTTATTTCAATATTTCATTTAATAGCAGTTTACAAAATATTGACATTTATGAGCATATTACTCTTTGCTATTGTCAGTGGTAGTGGTAGTTCTGACATGAAAGGCCGAAGTGTTAAACCACTTCTTAAACTGTTTAAATCTTAAGCAGCCATTTAAGTTAAGCACTGGCCACTGACAATGGTAATGAGAGCTGGACCATAGAGAGTGAGACTTTTTTAGGATAAGAAGCAAAACGTAAATTTACAATATTGCTTTTTGTGCTAATTATCATAGTTATGGAAAGAAAAGATTTCAGGCTAGTTTAGTGAATTCTTCAGTAAAGTTAATTAAGGTGTTTCTAATATATATTTTAATCAACTTCAATAAGTGCAAGAGATGCACAAAATTTTAACCTAGAAAATTAAACCTGATGGTAGTTCTCTAAGAATCACAGAAATACAGTATTCTTGTATGGTTTCCCCTCTAAATTTTCTGCAAAACAATATATAAAACACTTGTAGTGCAGTAATGCTGAGTTTTCTCTGAGCAGAAAATGACAGGATGCTAATGATTTCTATGGTCATATGCAAGTTTCTAGCCATCTCCCAGATTTGTTAGCCTTCCAGCAGTGTCCCTGCTATGTTGCAAAGAAGCAGGGCTCAGAGAGACCCATAGGAAGCTGATATAACCCAGAGAAACCACATAGCCCTCAATTTTTACATTGTGAAGCCTCATCGGATCAGATCTCTTTCTCTGATTAAAAAGAGTGGGTCATCAAAGAGACTGCTTTTTTTTTAGCTTCCCCCAGAAGCAGAGGCTTGTGAGAATTAAGAAAATATTTTCATTTATTGGACTAATGCTTCCTCTAAGTATATATATAGCAGACCACTTACACAGGGAATTATATAAAAACGTCTGAGCGTGCTATTTTCTTCTTTTTTTCAGCATAACTCCCCTTCCAGTGATGACAGTTCAGACTACAGCCATGATTCTGATATTGAGCGTACAGAGAGACCACATAAAAAGAGTAGCAGCTCTTCATACAGAGATTATGATTCTTCGTTCAGTCAGGTAGTATTTGTTTAAACTGATTTCTCATGTCTTTATTTAGGTGTAGTTTAAAAAATGCAAATATAAATGATGCAGTTTTTGAAGGCTGACTTGATCACAGTGCCTATTCTCGCAGATTTCAGGAAACACATCTAATTCTTATCTCCTTGGGTAGATTTCCAAATGTAAAGCATTATCTGTGGCATGAACGTAGGTGGTGTAAACAAGCCTCATGCTATTTTTTCCTCCAGCAGGCAACAATTAAGATATCTTTATTATTGCCTGCATTGGACTTAGACTGTACTAAGAGGAAGCAGCTCATGGAAAGTGACCTTTAAATACCTGAGAGTTGGTTCTGCTTTCTGATAGTTCAGTTTGTCCTGGCTTTTCTCAGCCAGGACAGCTCGATAGCCCTCCTGAGTCCACTGGGTGAAATAGAATGCATTCTCTAAAGCTGCCATAGAGCTGCCATAGAGCAGCCATAGGCTTGATGAAACTCTGGTACTTCAGAGGAGAGGAGACTTTCCCTTTTAGCCTGAAACCATTCCAGAAACTTTTAAGCCAGCCAAATTTATTAACAAACTGAAGAAATGGGAGGGGTCTGCAGAAATGGGAGAAGGGACAGTGCTCATTTAGGAGTGGCCATAAGCAGTATTTCATCCTGACTGACAGAGACAGGGCAGATTGCATCATCTGTGTCCAAAATCGTCACAATTTGAGATCACGAAGGGAAAAAAAAAATTTTAATCATAGTTCACCTAAGTAGCATTTAGAACACTTAGAAATGCATATGTTAAAATGTTTTGTCAACCTCACTGAAAAGTTTCCTCGTGTATAGATGCTGATGCTGTACTTTTTTATCTTTTTTCCAATTTTGATGTCTTCATAATCAAAAGTAGTAGTGTTTTCTGAATAACTGATTTTCACTGTACATTACTGATGCTTGTTTGTGCAAATCTGGTAGACAGCATGACAATAAAACAGCTTAAAAACAATTGGTTTTGTAGAGGAATTTGGAGGGGTGTTTTTTGAAATATTGATTTGCTTCTAAACAATGCAATCCCTTTCATACAGCATGGACACGTATCAGGAAATTACATGAGTTCACAGAAAATGCAACATAAAAAAAATATAAAAAGTAAGGAGTATGATGACTATAGTCATTACAGTGATGAAAACTTTGGTAATTATAATGAGGAAGAAAAGGATGAAGATTTTGCTGATCAGCTTAAACAATACAGGCAAGCTAAAGAGACCTCCAGTTCTGATTTAGGACCTCCATTCCCAAAAGAACCAGTGAAAAAACAGGGGATGAAAGGGATCCAGAAAGGTAAGATGATTTTAATCATTAACTGTAGTAACAGATGATGGCAGCAGTTATATCATGCATTGTTTCAGCATGTTTGTATTGAGAGCTGAATGAAGAAAGCTGCCAGGGGTGGCTTTCCTATGAGCTTGTAATCTCCCATCAAAAAGTGATAATGCTCTTCACCGTAAAGGAATAATATCATGTGGTCGCACTGATGCATATATTGAAGAAAAAGATCAAATGTTGGGTAACGTGTACGTAGTAAATAAAGAAATAAAACCCTATTAAAACCCCAAGATTTTTGTTGTCTAACTGCTTGAGTAAGAAATCATAGGGCTGTAAAGTGACTTTCTGGTGGTAGTTTATGAAAATCTGAAAGGGGGCTTGTTTGGGGGAAGGAATGTAATTCCAAAATCTAGTTCAGTACACCACCACCTCCCTCCCCCAAATAAATTAAGTACCAAGAAATTTTGATAGGTGCCTGAATATTTTTATTAGTATGCCCCACAAGTATGCTAGTATCCTTTTATTTTTATTTTTATTTTCACAACTTCTCTTGCATTCAAAGCTGGGCTGATATAAATGCTGGTGAGAAAGTACTCCTCTTAAGCAATGTATTCCTGAAAGAGTCCTGCTGCCCTTATTTCATGCCTTACTTATATAAGCCAAGTTATGCAAGCATTCTTGTTTGCACCTTTCATTTGGTGTCTGATCGTTTCCTTACCGTTGTAGTGCAGTTCATTGAGCCAGCTTACATCTCTGGCCTCTGTATTAGGAAGGGACTTCTGACTCCCCAGTCGTCTTGTATCCCTGCATATTGACAGGGGGTGTGGAAGGTTAGGCAATGGAGGCGGTGTGTGCCATTGACAGAGACAGGCTGATCTACTGTCTAGAAATGCTTAGCTTGTTCTCATCCCTTTTTCTATGAGATCAAGTTCTCATTTCAGAAACTGCTGATTCAGTTTGCAAAGTTTTCTCCTTTTAATCATTGCTGAAAGTTTGTCTCCCAGACAAAATTTGAGCAGGATTTTGTATGACAATATAAATACCCTGCTAGTTCTCCGGAAGGCAGTGTGTGTTTCACAAAAGTAGTAAACTGTCTTTCATTTACTACAGTGAAGATTTATTGTATCCTGTTTTGGTTCACAATAAAATAAATTGGCAAAAGGTTGGCAGAATCTTTTTAGCTGAGACAAAAATGGCTTTTCATGTGCTGCTTGGTAATACTGCTTCAAAATCTCTTGTCTGCAAGTCATCTGAGATGAAGTCAAGTCAATTTTCACTGGAATCAGCCTTGCTGTCACAGGGTAGCTGCCACCTGAAGCGGGTGTGATGTCTGCAGAACTTTAAGTGGTTTTCTTTGGTTTTAAAAAAACCAAAAGAAAGCAGATACTCTGTCTCAATGGTTGTAGTTGAGACCATGACTCCCAGCATGCTGCTGGCTTGATAATTAGTCTTGAGGCTTCCAAACAGTTACCATTAAACATTTTTAAATTAAAGCTGTTCTGTCATATTTCTTAGGTTACGATCTCAGGTTTCTTGCATGTTGTGACAATGAAACACGCACACACACCTGGGTGCCAGTTGTACTGGTTAGTTCTGTGTTCAGAAAGTGACCAAATGGCACAAAATATTTCAAGTATTTGGGCTGGTTAGAAATAACATGCCTGCACTTCAAAATGTGAGAAGCTGCTTTGAACAAGATTAATTTTATATTCAGTTTGTCAGTCTACTATTGATTTGAAGAGCTTTTGGAAAAGCAGGCAGTTGCACAGAATTACAATTGGCTGGCATAGTTGTACTTGCCAACTCGTGTTTCAAGATGGTATTTAGGAATTCAGACTGCAAAAAGGTAGATATTTAATTGGTTAGATTTGTCTGTATTCGATGTCACTAATATTTTTTCTTTACTTTTTGAGGTCATTTAAAGAGGTCGTTGCTGTTTTTCAGGTATTTCTCAAAGAGGTAATAATTACAATGTTGGTCGAGGGCGTGGAATGCAAAAGAAATTGAAGCGTAAAGATCGTGGTAGGGGAAGAGGGGGCAATAAAGGATCTGATGGCTTTCATGAGGTACGTGGAATTAAAGCCTAATTCCTAATGTGGTTGTTCCAAAAGACTGGGTGCTTTGCTTTAACAGAAGAGTATTTAAAATACATATCTTTAAACTTGTTTCTCTTATCTAGAAAATTACTAGAATTTTCCAACACTTGGTGTACAAAGTATAATTGATAACTTAAGCTAATGCATAATTTTCTTGTTGTTCGTGGAAATACAAAAACTAGCAGAAAGTGGTTTATGAGCTTTGGTTTTGAATGGTTTTGAACTTCGGTGTTAACTCTGAAATAAGTTATTTTGCTACTACTGGTTTACCTCAGATTTTTCAGCTAAGAAAATGGATGCTTCCACAGCTTTTGCCAGTTTTTGTCTGAATTCTGAAGAATTGTCCTTCTCTTTCCATAGCTGTGACTGTGGAAATGGAAATATACATTACCTTGGTTTTCATTTAGTAATTCTTTGCACAGGAATTAAAGAAAACATAGTGTTCAGTATTGCCACGGTATTTGTAAATTTGTCACTCCAATCTTCATTTAAATGAAAAACACTACAAAATTGATGATTAATGGATCAAATCCATCCATGGCTAAAAACTGTTATTGAAACCAAATCATATTTAGGTCTGTATCTTGCAACTAAACTGTCTGTGGTTCTCCTCCCTCCTGCACTCAAGAGTGCACCCGGCTGGCTTCTCGCTAACGCGGTGATGTGTAATTCAGCCATGTTAATTTTTCCCCGCGTTCTCTAGCTGACCTAACTCTCTAGGGCTCTTGGGTGGTCCCAATGTTCCTTTCCCTGCCCTGCATGTGGTAGGGAAAAGGGCAGCCGTTTGATCTGTTAGGACGATGCCTCGTTTATAGCACTCCTCCTTCCTGTTGCTGTAGAGCGTGCCCTGTCCTCCAATGCTGTCTCCCAAGCCGTGGGAAGGGTGGAGGTGAGGAGGCAGCTGCAGGCAGGTCCCAGCAGGGCTGGGAGGTAGGAAACAAAAAAGCTGGGCTTCTGGCTACAGCGAAATAATGAATTCTGCAAGGCAGATGCTGAGCTGTGTGGTGTGGTGGGGTAACCACTGAGACTCCAGAGCCGTACAGCGACATCCCTGGGATTCTCAGGGACACAGTGGGAGCATTTCAACCTTCCTTGGGCCATTGTTTCAAGTGCTTTGTGATGTGGGATGGTCACTGATTTGCAGTGCTTCCAGAAAGACTTGGAGCCTCATGTTTATGTGATATTTGCTCTAACCTTGAAAAGGATCAATTATTACATTCAAAGCTGCTTTGTCTGAAGCAGCTGAGATTTCTCTGGATTTAATGTGTTCAGAGTAGAAAATGGATCTTGACTGATCCAGGAGTGGCATTTCTAGCTCAAAGATTTCTGCTTCTCAATGTCAACAAAATCCGCTAATCAGTGTTAATGTTTTGTGACATTGCTTAATCTGCCGAGCAAAATGACACTGGGCACTTGATGTGCTGATGCTCGTGTGTGCTCACAAAGCAGTGTGATGACTGTGGAGACCCACATCCATTCTGTTTCAGAAGTTCTTACTCAGCAGTCAGATCCCTGCTCATTTTTGTGAAAATGGGAAATCGGAAAAGCCTGTTTCCCTCTATGATCAGATCAGTCGGCAACCACCTAGCACTGCAAAGAAGACGTTTGTTTCTACCCTCTGTTGCAGTGTCACACACAAGTTCATTAAAGGTCGTCTACTTCTATGATTTCACTAGCTCTGCTAGGCCCCTGTCCTGGACTCTCTAGTTAGATGAGTTTACTGCAGTTTCTTTTGTTTTTCTCAAGTGCAGGTGCCATATGGGAATCAATTCATAAGAGGGAACAATTATTTGCCTCACCAGGTACATAATAATTCTTACGTGTTAGGTCATGATTAAATTGTGCTTCCTCTCTGCTTTGCCTCATGGTATAAGCAAACAGGTTATTTTTCTTCTAATGGGAGAAAAAAAAAGATAGATAATCTGGAGATAACAATTGCATGAGAAGCACGTAGAGAGGAAGCATGGCAGAGTACAGCCTTGTGGCTAAGGTGGTGGTCTGGAAGCCTGGGTGATTACTTAACTCCTGGCTGTCTGCAGAGGTGGCCTTAATTGGGGGTGGTGGGCACTGACTTAGTGGGTGCGTTGTCAAATGAAGTGTGAGATACTCTGTCCATTCAGTGAAGTTTTTTGTGTCTGTTGTATTGTAAGAAGTTTCTGGTTTGGCTGCATTTATAAAAAAGACTGTATTAAAGCAGCTAAGAAAAAAGTGTATGTATTTACCTTTACTTTGAGCTGTGGGTATGATCATTTTAAGAACTTAAATCATGGTGTAGTTAATCACACTTTGGGGTAACTAGTGCACCAAGTATGCTCTAATATTTTTGTAACTGCGCTTAATAAGTAAACACCAGTAGGATGTTCATTTTTCTTACAGGATGGCAAACCAGTGAAGAAATGGGTTAATATGAGTCAGGAGTTCATAAATCAGCATACAGTGGAACACAAAGGCAAACAAATTTGTAAATATTTCCTTGAAGGGAGGTGTATTAAGGTAATTATGCACCGTGTCTGTTGGTCTGCTTCTTTGCTGTGAGGAAGGGGAGAAGATGCACTGTGCTTTTTTACTTCAGCTGATGCGAAGAAAACTTCTATTTTGAAACTCAGTGTTTTGATTTCTAATGTTTTGCGAATTTATAGATAAATGCCAACAGAAGTACTTGTGGAAAAATATCCGCTTCTGTTATACATTTTGAATTATAACAAATTCTATTAAAATTGTTGTGTTTGCTTATTAATATATACAGTAAAATCATCTGTGATAGTATCATAAACTTACAGTGACAATGTATCATGTAAATATGTAAATCTTACAAGTATGGAATCTGTAAATAGGCAATGATTTCAGAATGTATGAGATTATTTCTCTTTTATATGCTACTGCTGATTTTGAAACATTGAAGGAATTGCTTAATTATGCTAAATTATTTCTCTCTCTAAAGTAAAAAGTGAGGTTGTAGTAATAGTGTAGAAGAATCCCCTACCAAAGAATCATCTTCCTTCAGCCATCAAGTGGAAGGCAACAGAAAGAAGAGAATGCTATTCAGAGCAGTCAGCTGTCAAGCAAAAGCCCTAGCAAGACAGTCTCTTATTACATAAAAAAAAAAAGCTGTTGCTTCATTTTGAAGCTTATGCTGCTGTGGAGTTGAATCCTCTGATGTCAGACTAGTTCAGTCAGTTATAAAACACACTTAAGAAAAACCGCATGCTTCTTGAATAAGTGAGTGCGTCATTTATATTTGGTTCCTGTGTGTATTTAGAGATAGAACATTTTCTGTTTTCTTTTTCAAATGGTCAAAGTAAAGGTGAAAATTAGTATGTTTTTTTTCCAAACCAGGGGGGAATTGGAAACAAGGCATTTGTGGCTGCCTTTATATATTTTAGTATGTCATGCTCAGTTAAGATGAGTATTTGCTGCCACCTTCAGTTTTAAAACAAGTGGCTGAAAGAGCACTTGGTGTATTTTTCATGAAAATAAATTTAAAAAATGCAAAAAACCTCTTCAGCAAAGTAATCCTAATGTATAACATGATATGGTTGATATAAGCTTGGTATTATTTGGACTGTTTTTTGTACATGGAAGAGTCGTAATACTTCGCTTGTTGGACTTTTTTAAGTTCTCCCACATACCCTTAAAGCAGAATTGGGTTTTCTGATAAAGTGCATAATTGTTGATATGGAAAATAATTTCAGTAAAGTACTTGTTTAAATGACTTTTTAATGCTAATTGCTAGGTGGAGACAGAGAAGAGAACTGGTACTGTAAGACCAGCTTGTTTTCTGTGACCGCTGCAAATATTCTTTGTATCCCTGATTCAGGAATTGTTTCTCTGTGTTCAGGCCCCCCTGTTTACTTTCTTTTAGGGACATGTTTATAATGCAGTTATGTGTTAGTAAAGATAAAAAGTTTAAATTCAGCTAAGGAGGATGTTTTTCTTTACATATGAAGTGGAATTACTCAGCGTTTCAGATAGATAATGTTTTTTCTTGTTTTCTTATTTACAGGGAGAGCAGTGTAAATTTGATCATGATGCAGAGATTGAAAAGAAGAAGGAAATCTGCAAGTTTTACATACAGGGTTACTGCACCAAAGGAGAGAACTGCATTTATTTGCACAATATCCTTAAAAAAAACCCCAAAAAACAACAAACCAACAACTTGAATTAAACTGAAAATTTGAATTTATTCTTAATTGATGTAAATTATTTTTGAGGGCAGCTATTTCTTTTTTTAAGAGACCATACCAAAGACTATGTAGATTTACTGCGAGAAGATTATTTTTTTTCTCAGATAGTTAGGAGAAAATATGTATAAAATACTGGTTTGTTTTCAGTTTTAAGGATTTTTATTGTTTTAAACTTCAAGTTAGATGTATTTGTCCACATACTTTTAAACTCCTGATCTGTTCTTGTTTGTTTTAAAGGACTTGAGTTTTATTTTGGAATTGAGACCTTCATGTTTTTAATCGCAGTTTTAGAATCTAGTCAAAAATAATGTTAAGGCCAGAGTAATGTAATTATTAGTAGAATGTTAAATGGAACTAGGAGGTAAGTTGGTTATTAGGTTTCAAAATTCTTAAGATACTGCTTTGGAAAGATTAAATACTGGTGAAGAATTGAAGGATAGTTGACAGCTGAATTTTATAAACTTGCTGAACAGTGCAAACTAGAAATCAGCCTTTGTTAGGAATCCTTAATACATTGCTTACATGAATTCCCTTGCAAGTTCTACCATACAGGAGCAAAATGCTATCAAGGAGATAAGTGCAAATTTTCTCATGCTCCACTGACTGCAGAAACGAAAGAGCTGTTGGATAAGGTGAGCAATTCATAGTCTGTAAACATGAGGTTTGTTGCTAGAAAGAATAGGGGGGAGGTTGCTAGAAATTTCTGTGGGTTTCTTAGAGAGTGTGATGTTAAGCTCTTGTGTTGCTCTCCAGCATGGTAAGTCTGTGGTCCTACCAGGAATTCCCCTTGCCATCAGTTATTCAGTTATTTTTTAGCCGTATCAGACAAGTTTATTTTCACAACTCAAATTTCTGCCCATGAACTTTCTTTTGCGTCCCTTTCTGTGGAAATCTTCATGTACTCTGTAACAAGAAGTGTGGCTTTTGTGTTGTCTACCTTTAGCTGCCTAAAGTTAGATACCATCTGACTTACTTCTGCACTCAGGGTGGGGAAAGAAATGAGGTGCCTCCTCTGAATGATTCATGAAATCCTGACCTTTGTGTTAAGTAGGATATTTGTGTCTCTCTCCAGTTACTCTGCAACAGGCCTTAACAAAAAAGGGTCCTGAATTTAACACTAGAAACATTATGAATCTTAGAGTAAGTCCTTCAATTTCTGTAACTTGAAATTACTGTTTGAAGGACGTGGACTTGTGTGAAATTGTCCTTTCCTGACAACAGAAATAGTTTTCTTCCTGGCTGTGAATTGGTGTCCTGTGGAACAAGTAATAATAGAGTTATAATTCATCTGAGTTTGATGTCAATATATAGTAGTATTGTAGCAGGTAATTCTATTTAACTGGAAAGGGCAAGACTAAACTGAATTGCATATACTGCAAAATTAATGAAGTGTTTGCTACATTACTTTGTTGTAGGTTTTGAATACTGAGGAGGAACCACAAAATGAAGATGAGAAAGAACTGGAGGAACTCAGAAAGCGTGGCATAGTTCCCCTCCCTAAGCCACCACCAGGTGTTGGACTTCTGCCAACCCCACCAGAGCAATACGCGTTTTCCGAGTCTGATATAGAAAATTATCAAGATCCTTCAGGAGATTATAAGAAAATTCCATCTCTCTTTGAAATAGTTGTGAAGCCTACTGTGGATTTAGCACACAAAATTGGAAAAAAGTAGGTTTTAGAATTTTGTGTAGAACTCTCCTTAAAACATGGCTGCATAAATATTTAAACAATTTTCTCTGTTTCTGTCAGGAGTATATGCTTCTGAGTATGTTGCTAAGTTAATGATCTGTCAAATATTGGCTATCATAATTGATTACTTATTTAATGCTTTCCATAGAAGAGATCTTACTGAGCCTTGACCTTCCAGAAGGCCACTCCATTGGTTCTTGTTTTGGCTCTGTACCTGCCTTGCCTATCTCCATTTGCAGGTTGACCAAAGTTCATTCTCTTCTAAACTGTTTTTATATTTAGCTTTTTCTTGACTGAAGCCAATTGACACTCCTGATGAAGACTGTTGGCCTTGGGATGTTTAAAACTCTTAGTTGTAGATAATGTCCGGTTCTGCATGTGCTAGTATTGAAAAAAATGTTCTACTTCCAGACAAGCTCTGTCATGTGTAATGTATATAGTTACTCTCTTTGAAAATTATTTTGCTTCTTTCAGATTTTTGTCCAACTTAAGATCAAATAATTATGAACAGACATCTGTAAGAGTGAGGAGGAGATGGCCGATAGACTGTTGATCTTTGTAGGTGCAAAGTTTGATTCACTAATTTTCTTTTGCCTACAGGCCACCAACCTTCTATAACAGCGGATCACCACCAAGACCACCTTTTCAGGGAAATGACCCACATTCTCAGCATATGTATAATCCAGGTTCAAGTCCAGGGCCAGGACCTGGCATGTCACAAGGGCATAATGGGCCGCCAATGCACCCAGGTTCTCCTGGACATCATCCATGCGCAGGGCCTCAAGGCCCAGGAATGCCGCAGAGTCCTCCTATGCAGGGTGTTCCACCAGGCTTTCTCGGACCGCAGAACCAGGCTGGTATGCCTATGCAAGGACAGCAAGGTGGTCCACCTCTCACACCACCGGGTCTCGGTGGATCTTACAATGCCCCAGGAGTTCAAGGACATATGGTGAATATGCCAAGAGAGAATCATTGTCCTCCGGGGCCACAATACCAGCAGATGCCTGGTGAACGGCAGCCGAATATGAATTACGAGCCTATTCAGAACCCAGCTGATTTCTATGACAATTACTATTCTCATCAAGCTGTACATAACTTCCAGCCAGCTAATAATTCTGGTGGTAAGGACATTTAAAAGTTGTTGTTTCTTGATAAGGCACTTTGCAGTTGTGCGGTTTTAAAACATCATGGCTCCAAAGCTGAGCAGTTGAAAGAACTTTGGATAGAAAGCCAAACCTTCTGGAATGTCTTCAGTGTATAGGCTTTATTAGCCAACGCTTTCTAGTCGTGTAATATAAGTCACATTAGTTTTGCTTGATTATGTTTTATCTCCTCTGCTGTAAAAGCTTGTATAAGATAGCTGCTAACTGGGTTTTTTTGTACTGCAGATGGGACATGGCATGGAGAATTTACAGATCACCAGGCTCACCTCATGGCTCAAGAGTCACATCAAGGTGGAAGCGAGTCAGACTGCATGAGTAGCCATATGGGCCATAAACCAGCCATTAATGTACCGGATTTTCTTCCGGCAATGCAGAAAGCCCTTTATGTAAGACTTAGTCAAAAGCATCAAAGAGATGGAGACTCTGTCAGCAGCCAAGGTCAGAGGGCCATGAGCAAAGACGAAGGTAAAGATAATTTTGAGAGTTCTAAACATACTTATTGACCGTGTATTAGCCTGGAACAAATCTGTTGATTCGGATTTTCATCACGTTACCATTCACAGTTATTGTGAAAGTGCAAGTACCAACTCAAATCATATTTGCAGCTGAATATCTCGTTTTCCTTCCCACCTTGTTCTAGGATATTAGTATAGGCTTAGTTGCTGCATTCCGGTTCCAAGTAGCAAGATCTGTGGATAATTTTTTGATATAGTTTGTACTTTTAAAAGGTTCTGTTGTTGATAACTCAGTTACTTCTTAAAATCTCTGATTGAAACATAAAGGTTACTATTTCTAACTGCCAGTACTGCAAGTGCTGCTTACTCAGTTGTGCCTCTTGATCTTTTCTGCATATTCCATTTCTCGAGGAGTATTTTTTTCCTCTGTGATACCTGAAATTTGCAGTGTTTAGTCTGAGTGTCTCTTCTGTAACCTGGACAATGGAGAGCAGTAAGCCTGCAGACCAGATTTTCAGCCACACAGAGTACGTTTGTCCCTTGGCCTGCTCCCTGCTGCACCCTTTTCTGAGGCTGCCAGGCTATGTGACCAGAAATGCATCTTCTGTGTGACCAAAAGGCAGTTGCTGTATCAAATGTTTTTGAGAACGTTGCCAGTATAATTCTGATGAAATGATGAGTTTTGGAGATGCAGCCCTTCAGGCTACATACAAAACCAGAGTGACCTAGACTAATCTACTCTGAACTGAAGGCTTCCCCAGTGCTTTAGAGTGACTGGTCCTTGCATCTAGAGGGCTATCAGAAACCAGTGTAATGGAAAAATGTTCCTATTAGCTGTCTTCAACAACACGTCACTCCCTGTTGTTGAATATTTGTGTGGTACCAGAAGCACTGAGGAAACACGTGTTATTGTGCATTAGATACTGGGGATGATGGTGGGCTTCCGTCTCCATTTCTCATTTTACTGAGCCAGAATAGACTACTAGTCTCCTTTCGTGAGTAGGCAAGTTTAGGATGTGGACCTGGGCACACGGCTGTGTTGATAAGGCTTTCCAGTAAGTTGCAGAAAGTAGTTGAGAATTTGTCCCTTTTTTTTTTTTAGATGACAATGTCAACTGGTATTCCAGCAGTGAAGAGGAAGAGGGGAGCAGTGTTAAATCAATACTAAAAACCTTAAAGAAACAAAGTGAAAATTTTAGGAATCGGCAACAACATTCCACAGAGCAGCACATGCTTGGTATTCCCACTGATCCGAGGCTGGCAAAAGAAAAAGGTGCAGGGCCTCAGGCTGCTGACCCAAGACTTCGGGCCTCTCCGAGGTCCAACCCCAGAAAGCCTTCAGAATCTGCATCCTTGGACCCACGGCTTGTACGAGATCCCAGGATGCACAAGGTCAGTGAGGGTGGTCACGCCAGCTCGTCCCTTGGGGGAGCAAAGCTAGATTTACACCACGCGCACACTGGAGTTAAAGTCAAGCAAAAAGGGATGGATGATGATGAAGAGGACTCAGAAAGAGAACTGAGAGAACGAGCTTTTCTGATACCGTTGGAACCTTTGCCTGGTGTAACATTGAGGGATCCCCGATCTCAGCTTAGGCAGTTCAGCCACATTAAAATGGATGTTACCCTGATGAAACCAAACTTCGCTAAGCATATTGTATGGGCACCTGAGGACTTGCTCCCAATACCATTGCCTAAGCCTGACCCCGTCTCTTCAATCAATTTACCTCTTCCTCCACTCATTGCTGACCAGAGACTTAATAAACTGCGGAATTTGAAAAACGATCCCCATCCAAATGCAATGCCGGCTGACCCCCGACTAGCTGCAAAGGCAAAAAACAACTTAACAGGCAGGAGCGGCTATTTGGATCCATCTACGGATTCACATGCCAGTAGCTCAAGCAAATTAGGAGATCCTCGCTTACAAAAAAACGTCGATCCCAGACTCCACAGACTGTCGAGTGCAGATACGCATCATGGAGTTGCAAAGGATTCACACCCTCAAAAGTTTGACCCCCGCCTCGCCAGATCTGCTGCTGGCTCATCGCAGCCCTCGGAAGCTGCGACTGCTAAATCTGACCCAGATGCTCTGCCTCCATATGCACCCAAATTATCCTCAAGCGGTGTTAGGCTGGGAACTCCAGGCTCGATACTGAGCGGTATTAGTTTGTACGATCCGAGAGATCACAGCTCATCATTGGACACAGCTCCAGCTAGTTCAGGAGAGAACGGAGAGAACCAGAAAAAAAGTATTTTGAAAAATTCTGGTAAAAATGAACCCAGTCTCTCAGAAGATACGTCGCTGCAGAAGGCTGCCTCGAACGTGGAAAAGAATACGGAAGGATCAGCAGAAGCTACTTCAGATAAAGCAAATAGCACCAGTAAATCTCAGGCTAAACACTCCAGCGCTGCACCTGCGGTGCATAATCTTCCTATCCAAGCTTTATCGGGATTAATCAGACCGCAGTACAGCGACCCAAGGCAGGTTAGACAGC
Organism: Anarhynchus alexandrinus; assembly: GCA_008711295.1. NCBI lineage: Eukaryota > Metazoa > Chordata > Aves > Charadriiformes > Charadriidae > Anarhynchus > Anarhynchus alexandrinus. Next base: position 398,876 of record VUYV01000016.1, on the reverse strand, counting down.
CTGGACAGGTAACTCAAACACAGGATAATGATCCGAATGGGGAATCAGATGATAAGTCGTTAAAAGATGTTTTCAAGACTTTTGATCCAACTGCTTCACCGTTTTGTTAGCAATTGATTTTAAGTCTTTTTACTGTTGTGAATATTGCAGTTTTCTGCTGTTTTGTAACTGGTTTACCTCTTTGCTTTATTTATTTTTAAATTATAATTATCAACACTTTTCAGCTGCTAATCTCAGAACCACATGCAGTTATACAGTATGCTATAGTGTTTGCAAAGCTGTGGTATTTTCTATATAATACTTTTCCAATTTCAGGGAGACTAATAATTGACATGTAGAAACCCCCCCCATGTATCGTGTTAGAGCTGATAAAAGCACTTTCATTGTAAATAAGTCATTAAGAAAGTCCGAAGACCTGTATATGTGAGCTGTCTCTTTCATAAACAACATTTAGATATGATTGCCACATTTGTATGATTGTATAGATACAAGCAATATTATGTACATTACTGTGAGAGACACTGACAAGGATTGTCTGATGCATCAAGCCAAACCTACTAACTGATTTACCTACGTAAATGATTTACCTACGTAAATGATTTAAAAGGAAAATGTTGATCCTCCTTTTCAGATCAGTTGATGTAAGACATTGACAGTTTTTATTCATGCAGTCAATATTCTTAGTGTAAAAGAGACCTATATCGCATATTGAGGATTAAAAATGTCATATCTTTTAAAAGTATTTTATTCTATGCTGTATATAGAAGAAATTGTGAAGTACATAACTAGAAGAAAGTTACTGTTAAAAGTGGAGAATACCTAAGTTGTCTAATACAAAAAAGGGTTTTTATTTAATTTTTTCACGCATACACAATTCTGATTAGTGCTATAAGTTACATTGTGGTGTTCATGTATTTCAATGTATTTTTGTATTCAGCTGCTTAATTTGTATTGCTTTTTTTGTATTGATGTAACTGCAGTACTTGTATTCATGGTGTCTTTATGACATTTTTAACAAAAAAATTAAAAAGGGTACAGTTAAAGTCTGGTAATGACTGTGATGTTGACATGTTGGCAGCTAGTTCAGCGTTGGGGAAAGAGCAGTGGGGGTCTCTGAAGGATGAAGGTGACTAAAACTGTTGGTTTTAGTGCAGTCACTACACCACTTTACAGTCAGATGGTAGTGGGTTTTTAAACTAACCTTGTACTGAATCCAAATGGAGTTAGCTTGCTGCGTGGTTCCAAGATCAGACTGCTGATTTGGAGGGAGTCGTCATTGTTCTCTTACTACAATTACCAGCATCGCTATGAGAAATGTCATGCATGTTCTTTAATTTCTGAAGATGTTGCATGCCGAGAGCACAACTGTCCTCAAAGCCTCTCTTGTTTTGCCTTTTGGGTTGCTTTTTATATAGAGGAAATGTAGTCATACCTAGCTAGCTACGTTTACAATAAAAATTTGCCGTCTGCTCAATTGCCATCTGGTTCCCGCCCACTTGGAATGTTTCTTTGCATTAAGTCTCTTCCTTGGTGGACCTTTTCCTCTTTGTTTCTGTTTGTTGGCCCAAGTAATGCTTGTGGCTGGTACATTATAGTGTTTGTCACAAATTCTGAGGTTTTGGTTTCTTGTGCCCTTGAGACAAACAGGCGAGAGAATACAAGTGTCTTGCATTGATGAGCAGAGCTTGGATGAGCCAAGGGAAGCTGCTGATTTCTACGTGTGCAAAACACGGCAGAGGAGACATCGCTGAAGGCAATAATGGTTTCAATTTGCCTTCCTAATTTCCCAGAGTATAAATTGTATTAAGTTTATGATACTTTGAGTTGCACTCACTCCAAATAATTGAAAACTAGGTAACAGACATGAAAGTTGGTTGTTATTTTGGAGTAATCTGTTAGTCCTACATAATTACTTCTTATTACTTCTTCATCTGGTGACAAGCATGGCTATTCAAGAACTTCATCAAAAAACCAAGCCAGCAGAATTGGATAGTAGGGAAAAATCTGAATAGTTTGGAAATAGCACGTGAATTGATAAGGGAACAAAGAGAAAAAGTGACAGTATTGAAGCCAAATGCGTGGTTTCACATTTAGATGTGGAAAGTACTTGTAGGATGCGCAGCTCTAACCTGAAGTCACAACTTGTTGTAGGGTGGTGATGATGTCATCACTGAATTGGATTCTCTGTGTTTTTTTGAAAGTACTTGAAAAATAAGAGTCAAAGGAAAAGCTTTAATACCAAGAGCAAAATGACATGCTTTACAATTGAGATAATTGAAGGATCTTGGGTGGTTTGCCATCAGTCTGGTTATGGACCCACTTTGGTGTTGCAGGGTGTGTTCTGGTAGGGGGATGCAGAGTGCTGACTTCGAACCTTGGAGAAGCACTGTCATCTCAGTATCTTTAATACAATACAGGTCTGTATTTTGGATAAGAAGGGGTACAAAGTAAGGAAAAAACATAATTTGGAAGGGGCCAGCTAGTCCTTGCAGCCTGTTGTCTCCATGTGTAACCACCACCTTCCTTCTTCCCAGATCCATCCGTGCCCAGCCAGCAGGTCCCCGTCGGCCTCCCCAGGTACAGTGCGAGGGTCTGTGGGAGCGCTGCTCGGCTCCTCCATCCACCTGTGTTTGCTGGTTTATTCGTTGCAGATTTCTTCCCCGAGTCTATGCTTGCTCTGGTGTGCCCACTGCTACTGCGCTCTCTCGAAACATGGAGGGGATTCATTGCAACAGTGCAAGTACTAAACTACCTGGTACGGGAAGGGTGCTGGCGCTGTCAGAGGGGGCAGGAAGGCGTGTGTGGGGACAGTCTTGCCACACTGAGGTGGGCTGGAATGGGCTGCAGCCGCCCAGCAAGTCAAGTCTGATCTGCTGTGTGGATTGATTCTGTCTTTCACAGGGGAGGTTTGTTCCTGTCTCTTCCACAAGTGCAGTATGCTGGCACGGAGCAGGATTTTCCTCGGGCACTTGCAACTCATGCCACTCAGACTGCGAAGCACGGGTGTGGAGAGCGGTGACAGGAGCAGCTGGTATCGTTGGTCCTGGATACTCTGGAATGCCGTAGCTGTGAGGTGGGTGATCAGCACTGAATGTTTTACTCTGGGTAAAAGAGAGTCCTGGGGCTGAGAGGGATTTGGGGAGAAAAGTCTCATTTCTCTGAAGGCTGCAGGATCTGCTGAGTCAGGGGCAGCAGGTGAGACAAAATGCTTCCCACTCCTGCTAGCCCTGGAGATGTGGAAGAGTAAAATGTTTGTCTCTGGTCTTGTCCACTCTGCGCTTCAGAAAGACTGAACATTGCTAGATCACCACCTGGTGTTTGCTGCCCCATGATAAATATACTTGTAGGGAGATTTCTAGCCTTCCTAGGTAGCCTGTTTTAATATTTTTCTACCATGATGAAAAGATTTTAACATGAATCCTTCATATTGCAAAGTAAATCAATTTATTCTTACAAAGTAGAGAATACTTAATTACACTCCTGTTTTGCATTTCAAAAGTCGGTGATCCTATCCCTTAGTCTTCCTTCTCATTCAGTTCTTTTCTCCAGCTTTTGTAGTAGTGCCTTTTTCATGTTACCCTCTGAGTTCATATTTTGTGTATGAACTCCACCCTGTACACTGGCTCTTCCGCAGGATTATATATTTCTGGGTGACCTTCCTGTCCAGCATTTAGGATTGTTACCCTTAGAAGAAGAGGTGAGGGTTTCTAAAAGGGTGATAGTTGCAAAACGGTTTGATAGTGTGCTAAAGATCAGGGCCTGAGAAAGACCTCCCAGCTCTGAGGCTTTCTTGTGCAGGAGATGAGCAGTTCAGTCATTTACAGAACCCCCTGATCCCTACCTCCAGCCAGATTTGCTGGTGCTGCTACGAGTGCGTTTCTGCATCCTTCTGTTCACATCTTGGATGAATAACTGACAGTTATTGAAAGAAATATAATGAAGGTACTTCATCAAATGCTGTCTTCCCTATAGCAATGTTTGCCAAAGAAAAGGAAAAAAAGCCTGCCTGACTGACTATATAAGAGCCAGAGTTGGCTCACAGCCGGACAGGGGCAATGTATTATACAAATAAAAAGAATTGTAGCTCTGCTTGGTAGGCATCAATTCAAGTAATGGTTTCAGAATGATTCCTGTGCCAGGTAACAAAGATCGGTGAATGATATTTTACTGAACAGGAAACTCTCTGTTTTCCCTTTGACTGGGTCTTAAAGCTCTTCCCCGGCTCCTGTGTCCTCTGGGCCTTGGTCTCACATCTTATTACTCAACTTGAAATGCCATCTGGACAAGAGGCCTCTTAGGAAATACACCAGCGCGTGGCATCATTTTATTCTTTTGTTCAGTTGCCAAAAGGAAGCAGTGTCTCTGCAGAGTGGAATTTGCCACAGCAGCAGCGGCCAGCACACAAAAGCCTTTTCAGGCCTTGCATTCTCAGTCCTCCTGCAAGAGCAACTCTAGCAGAAGAGGTGTGAGCTGGGAGGAGTGCAGCACGGGCTGCGTTCCTTCTGCTGAGGCCAGTTAGCGATGCAGTTCCCCTTCAGCAGAACCTGTGTTTACAGGTGGCTATCCATAATTGTATGTCCTTTAATAGGTTTTGGACGCTTGGGGGTATACTTGATCTGAGGTGATTGTTCTTGCACCATAGCTGTCAAAGTGGGTTCAGCCCTTGCCCGAGTCTTGCGGAGCCCTAATTCATCCCTGTCTGAGTTTAAAGACTCCTTGGCTCTATGCCACAACAGGTTTTTTCTCCAATGCATACAAAAAGCAGCTACTTCTTCTTCTTCAGAATCAGGTGGGGGCTGTTGCAAACCCTGTTAGAAAAAATATTTGCGTGCTTTAATATATTGTTGTACATTAACTGGTTTAAATTATCTTAAATTATGTAAAAGTCTGAAAGTATCAATTGAATGTGACCAATGTGGCATCTCTACCTGATAACGCTTAAAAAATGCTTAAAATGCTTAAAAGTGCTTAAAAACCTGCTTACAGAGAGATAAAATGAACGCAGTATAGTTTATTGATAAGCAGGGAAATCTCCAAAGGGAAAAAGCCAGGTCATAAAGGACTTTGTAATCTAAACAATCAAGATAAAAGAATGGCTAGTTACTTCAAGCTGACATCAGCAAAGTAAAAAATTGACATATGTAGTATGTTTTTAACAGTATGGGCAATTAACCACAGGAGGAGCTTTTCCAGCTTTGTGGCGGATTGTTCATCAAATTGGATTCTAATCATAGCTGTGTCTCTTTCAAAAAGATGCACTGGAGCTTAGTAGAAGTTGTGGGATTATATAGGAGGCTAAAGCACACAATGAAAAACTGTATTGGTGGAGAGTCTGGTTGTATTCACACTTGTTTTCTGAGTGCTTTCAGATAACGTCTGCTCTCACAAACTATTTACAGTTGGATCAATCGGCCATTGGCAGCTGCAAGGGAAGCTCTTGGGAGTTTTGATCAAAGCTGATCCTGAGACAACATAAAGGCTAAGACTGACATGGACTGTTTCCAAATATGCTGCTGCTCTCCTATCCAAAAATGAAATGGGAAACGGACCAGCTAAAGATGATTTCAGAGTTGGTAGCACTTAGAGAGCAGATTCAATGCCTGGAAAGATGCATACTGGGCTTTGGAAACAAGACAGAAAGGCATAAAATAAGAACATCACAGTAAGAATCTTTACCCCGAGCTGGAGTCAACAGAGGTCCCATGGCAGCTGGCTGTCATCTCCCATAACCAGGGTTTGCTGTAGGAGCTCCCACAGCGTGGACTTACCTTGCAAAACCTATTTGATGCCATCAGCGTTAACTTACTTTGACACATGCTGACTCAGCTGCCTTCAGAACATGCAAAACTGCTTGAATTAGGTTCTGCGCGTTGCTCACAAGCAGCTCAGAAGAGGACTTGCTCTCTGCAGTGACTGCTTTTACCCTTAAAAGACATTTTAAAGGATTTTACTGGAAGAGCATCAGACAGCGTGCCTCCCCTCTGTGGCCAGAACTCTGTCAGTTACTCTAAAACCAGACGATTGTCCCCTGGACTATCAGAGCAGTTTTCCATAGATGCAGGCAAACCAGGGGAGGAAAGGGCTGTTTACAGCAACAGAAGGAGGAGAGGGAGCCCCCTGAATTGTAACTGAACAGGGCTACATGCTGATCCAACAAGGACATCTGGAGACCACCATGCGCATCTCTTTGAGAAGGGGGCCACCAGCCTTAGGAGAGATTGTTGTTGACCCTGGCAACTCACCTGGCCACGATGCCGAGCTGGCTGCTGATGGTGTGGGTCTGCTCTGCCGCGCATAGTAGCTCTGCAGAGCATCTCTTGTCAAGGCAGTGCTTTGCAACGATGTGGCCAAATTTAACAAACACCTGCCCATCAGAAGCCATTTGCTTCGCACAGGCAACAAGCTGGTCCTTGCTCTAAAACAAAATAGAAATACATGTGTTTGGGGAGAGAAGGAGGAGAAAGACCACTTTTCCTGCAAGATGAGAGCGTCCAGGAAGCCCAGATGTATTCTGAAACAAGGAAGGGACTGGATGCCAGGTTCACATCTGATCAGGAGAAAGTAATTCTATTGCTTTGCGTAAATGCAGCTGGTGGCACTCTTACAAGAGCGGGCTAGTACAGGGGTTTCAGCAGGCGCTGGGCAGCCCTGTCACTGGCTTTGACTGTGCTTTTAAGGAAAAAATATTTTCTTTATGCTTATAAAGTGCTGGGGTGGAGGGGATGAAACACTCCATACCATGATGGGGCCCTTTTTCCTCAGGAACTGAGTCATGTGAAGCATCCTTGTTGCCATGTCCTTGGTGACCTGGGACATCTTGCTGGCACCACCCTGCCATGTGTCACTGTTTTCTCTCTCGTGCTTCGCAGGGCTGCTGGCAAGGGAGGTGCTGGGAGGACCGTTCCAGTGCTGTCAAGACAATAACTGAACAGATTTGAAGTCTGGAGTGTGCAGACGCACTGATGGTGAGAATTCTCCACCTGTGTGTTTCTGAAGCAGTTTTTGGTGAGTAAAGGAGATGGGAGAGCTGCCTGCCACTTTGCTGGGTCTGCTCTGCCTTCCCAACCAGCCCTTCTCTCCTCTGTCCCCTACACAGTGGGACTATCAAATCCCAATTCCCTGTGCCATCATCTTCTGGAGCTATCTCCAAATGGGCGGTAGCTGTCATGTGAGCTGACAGCACCCGTGGTTGAGAAGTACGATTAAGTGCTGTAAACCACTCTGCTGAGTGATCTGGATTGTGTACTGAAGCCTTTGCCAGCTGCTGACAACCAACAGCAGTTGTGCGAGTGGAGTTGCTGGTATTCCCAAAGGGTGCTTGTGGGGAGGTGAGGAGCTGAGCAGAGACAGGTAGTGTTTCAGGGGAGGGAGAGCAGTACAGCTCTCTGCTCCTCAGAAACAGGGTTTTGGAAATGGGTTTATTTATGCAAGAGTGTCCGTCGGATCAGATATCCAGAACTCAGCTGAATAGGGCAGCCAGCAACCTGATCTAACTTTGAAGGTGGCCAGGGAGTTGGACTATTGACCTCCAGAAGTCCTGGCCAACATGACTTACCTTAATGCTCCATGGTGTAGGTAACAGGACTGACTGTCAGCCCTGACCATCACCCTGCAATAAGAGTTGATAGGGGAAAAAGCTACTGTACCACTTCATGTGCCTCCCTGGCAGCTCCACTTCTTTGTCCGCTCCTGCTCGGGCAAGTTTCTGCTGACTTGGTGTGGCTCAGAGCATCAAGATCTCGGGCTGGGAAGAGCTCGGCTGTGCTGTTGCATTGTCTTGGAAAACGCTGGTCCGCTGTGTTCTGCAAGTGTTGTCTCATGAGCTGCAGGATGTGTCCACTGATGCCCGGGACAGCCCGCAGCTGCGTGACAAGGTAGTGCGCCTTTGCTGACCAGTACCAGACAATACTGTCCAGGTGGAGATGCCCATTGTCCTGGTGGCTCTCGAAGACCTGGCTGGCGCTGTCCACTGCATCAGATGTGAGGACCAGGAGGTGGTCTGCAATGGAGAGCAGGTTTGCCTGCGATTGCAGTTGAGCGCTGGCCTCCAGAACATCTTGGAGGGTGGTTTTGACCCACTGAACATTGGCCATTAGCTGTCTTGCCTTCTCTTTGAAGGCCTCTTTTCTCCTCTCCCTGTCCTCTTGAGAGAGTGGGGACAAGGCTGGTCCAACAACATCACGGATGACCTGCAGGTGTTCGGTATTAACCTTCTCCAGGTGGAGCAATAGTGTCTTGGCCCTGAGGGCCAAGTCTCTCTGCAGAAGCTCAAAGCGAATGTACAAGCTGGCAGTAGACAGTGGGGAGACTGATAGGGTATTGGAGGCATCCAGCAGTGCTTCCACTAGCACTTTTATCTCCTCCCTGAGTGCTACGATTTCACTGCGACTACAGTCTTCAGGGCAGGACAAGTAAGAAAGCCGGGCAGCCTCTTGCAGCCTCAGGGAGTTCTCAGACACAGCAGCCAAGAGGTTCCGTGAGCAAAGCTTGTTCTTCACGGCGCTCCTCAGCTCCCTCAGGAACAGGACATCCCTGCCTATGAACCTATCCACAGCACCCAGCAGGACATGCATGCTGACGGCCCACTGGACACAGTGCAGCTCCAGGCTGGCCTTTCCCACCCTGCAGGAGCCCTCGAAAGATGCTGCTTTCTCAAGTAACACTTTGGTGTTCATCTGAGCACGTGAAAACTTGGCTTGAACCTGTAGAAAGTTCTCCCACACATTGGGGGAAATGGGATATCTCTTACTACAGGCCATGCTTGCAATGTCTCCTGCTAACTGAACCGCTCCTGCTAAACCCATCATGGTCTCGTCCAAAGCCTGTTTGCCCCTCAGAAAGTCAGCAGACAAGATAAAGCCAAATACTTGCTGAGACAGACTGTACCAAGAGCCTGCCATGGCTGCCAGGCACTCTTTGGTCTCGCAGATCCTTTCAGAGAGCGTGAGTGCCATTTGGAGAAGTCCGTCTGGACAACAAAGCTGCCTTGGGGCTGTTTCCCTGGCCAGGCTAATAACACATGGTGTCAGTAATACAATCTTCTGGTACTGCCCCAGTGTCTCCATCTGGGGAGACTCAGCAATGGGCAGCGCTTCCTTTGCTGCATCAATACAGCCGTTGGAGAGTTCAAGCAAGGCGGAGCAAGCAGCATTGACAGCTGCCATATTGTGGTCTCTTGTTGCTGCTAGGAGAGCTGTAATGACAGGGTGCAGATCTCCTTTCCTCAGAACGACATCCAGGTGTAAGTTTCCTGCTTGTGGAGACAGATGACTTAAGATGCCTTCTTGCAACGCAGCCTCATCCATAATGGTTTTTAGCCCAGCATGCGACGGGCTGTGTTCAAGCGCCTTTGCAACATAAGTGTTTCGCACTTGTTCTCTTAGAGGGCTGAGGATGTCTGGGTGGTTGGACCCATCCAGCCCCTCTTGGACATAGTGAGCAGTATCCATCAGGCAGCTTGCTGCCTTTGACAAGGCATTCCTAGTTTGGAGGCAGGAGAGTCTCTCTGGAAAAAGGGCTGTGACCGCTTTTAGCTCAAGGATGGAGTTGGCCAGTTGCTCAACCCAAACCAGCAAGCCGTTCCTGAAAATGGGGTCTGTGGCTCTGTCCACGTACCTGGTGGCAGCTTCAACCACCCAACGAGCCCAACTGATGAGGCGAGTTGCATGCCAAGAGAGCCTCTCAGGGTCCTGACTTTCAAGGGCCTTTTCACACCATTCCCTGTACTTGGCCATTTCCTGGACAGACAGCTTAAGGAATTCACGCATGCTGACCGTCTCCTCAAAATGTCGCAAGAGGCTTTCTGTTGTTCCAGCCCACGCATGGTACAAGGACTGCAGTTGTTCAGCAGCTCTCATCTGGGCTGTATTTCTGCTCATTTCTGTAAGCAGTGGAGGGACACTGGCAAGGAGTCTCTTCAAATACTCTACCCACTCTCCAATTTGTCTAGCAGTTCGGGTTTTGGTGCACCTGGCCAGAACAAAATCTGCCACTCTGAGCATCTGCTGGGCATGTGTGAAGAAGGTGGCAGTGAGGGGCTGAAGCTTCTTTAAAAATCCTCCTTGTCCTGCTGGAAAACACCCTGTACCAGCAAGGCTAAGGGCATCTTCAACTAAATGCTTCAGGGGCTCCTTACCCTCAAAGAAGGTCTCAAGGATTTGGCACAGAGTAGCTGTGAGCGCTGCCTGGTCGAGAGTCTCTACCTCCTCTCTCATGGTGTGACATTCCTTCTCCAGACTGCTTTCTCCCCAGCTTTGCTTTGGCCATCCTTCCTGCTGGTTTACGTGGCTGCAGATGCTCTTCCTCAGCTGTAACAGAACCCAGCAATGTTTCACCAGATCCAGCTTCACATCTGACCTGGATAAGTCTGCTAGAAGCATGCAGTAGAAAATGACTGCTTCCACATGAGCGCTGAACTTGCTGTCAGAGAGGTGCACTGGGTCTGGGTGAGAGAGGAGTGCTAGCAGCCTGCTCACGTGCTGGGAGAAAGTCCCGTTTCTGTCCCATGGCTCCTTGCTGCCCGTATTGTTGATGAGCAGGGAAGTGAGCTCTTTGATAGTCCTCTCCGTCAGCTGGAAAGCATAGTCTTTGGAGAGGTTGACTTGCTGATCCCAGGCGTGTTTAAGATCACTGTGCTTGGCTGCATGGAGCAAAGGAATGCACTTCTGAAGGAGCTGAAAAGTTTGGGCCAAGCTCTTCTGCCGAGGACAATCTCTGAGTTCCTCGAGGCACTTTGCTGTCAGATGGCTCAGCAGAAGCAAGGCCTCTGAAAAGGCCCGGAAAGCATCCAGCAGTCCTGGCATGTCCCCTGCATCCCGCAGCATGCTCAGGCACTCCAAAAGCCAGCTGGCAGCCTGAATTATCCTCCTCGCCCCAGCAGCATCTTCAATCTGAAGGATCTAACCAGCAGAAAAACTGGTCAGAGTGGCTAAGGCTCAAGAATCCCTGTTCACTATTTCTTCCCTTGTGCAGCCAAGATGACACCCCAGCCCTTGCAGGGAAGAGAAGAGGTGCATTTTGCCCAGCAGACCTGCCCTGGTGAGCACGTGGTGAAGAAACAACCATTGCTCCAGCTAGAGCTTCCCCCAAGCCCCATCCTGTGTCCTAGTGGAGGGCAGCTCTTGTCCCTCCTACAGCTGCACCCTTAACCCACGGCTGTGTCCCAGCCCGACCTCATTCCCTGCTCGTGCCAGCACTGTCCCCCTCCGCCGTTACCTTCACTGTCTCTGTTAAGACGCTCTTTGCCGAGACAGCCAGCTCCTCTCTGTGGCCAGGGTTGTCCGGCTGTGCCTGGAGTTTGCAGGCTGCCAGCAGAATGCACCTCCCTGCCTGGACAAGGGACTTGGCCGCAGGATGTGTCTCCTCCTTGAACACCTCATCGCCGGACTCCTCAGCCAACCTGGAACAAAAGCCGCTGGGCTCAGCTCTTCACTGTCCTGTGAGTACCAGCCTCGGTGGGTAGCACACGCCAGTCTTGGGCTTTATCATGACAATTAGCCACACTAGACCTTGGTTGGGCTTGAATTGATTATGGCTGTATTTGCAAACTGTTTAAGAACCTTTTGCAGTGGCTGCAATTCACTTTAAGACAGGGTGTCTCCTATCTACCAGGCCCTAGCTGTAGCAGCAGAATAACCCAGTGGCCAGTGCCTAATCTGTGGTTTTGGGCTCCAGTTTATGGAAGCATTCAGTAAATTCACTGAAGCATTCGGTCAATTGTCTGACTATTATTTTAAGATGTGTTTAGTTTAAATGTTGCTTGTTGAGGTTTTGCTTACTTTGCCACATCCCTTCCAAGCACATATCCCTGCTTTCTCCCATCTCTCCTTTTGCCTTCCTAATCTTGTTCCCCCTCTCACATTCCCCATCCCTTCCTCCTCACATTCCCACAGCAGGGTTCAGGCAGGGAGCACCTGGCAAGAGAAGCAGGCTCCCTGCCAGTTTTGTTGCCATTCCTTCCTCCTCCATCCCAGCCCCCAAACCTGCCAGGAGACACCCAGCAAACTCACCTTCTTGCAACAGAAGTGAGTTCTTCTGTGGCTTTGGCTAATATTTCCGCATTCTCCCCTAAATTGGCCAGACAAATCCCATCTTCCCATTCCAGGGCGAGGATTAGATGGCAGAGCTGCGCAGCCATGGGGCAGAGGATCCTTTGAATAGCTTTGTTTTCTGTTAGGAGCCCGAGGTCATAGAGATAAAAAGGCTCCATTGCATCCTGCCTGGAAAAGAGAAACAAAACCTGGGATTATTTGGGATCCTTTGCAATGTGTAACCGTTACCAGTTTTACCAGCGATCCCAGATTTGGACGGCAGCCTCTGGCTTTGGAAATGCTACTGGGTTTAGTTCCTCTCAGCCCTGCAACCAGGTCAGCAACCTGCATTTCCCCCAGCAGTGGCTTTGCCCCAGCTTTCCCAGGGTGGAGCCCCGGCTCTGTAGCCTGGCTTTGCTCGGCTCCAAGGCACAGCCATGTCTCAGAGATGCCCCAGACCCACCCCACAGTCCTGAGTTTACATCCAGGCAGCTTATGTGAGCCCGGGTATTTCCTTACCCGGTCCTGCAGACAAGCGCTGGGGACGGGGTCGTGGGCTGTTCCCAGCAGCGAGACCCTGTGACGCTGATGGTGACGGTGATGTTACCTCGTAGCACCCGGCTGTTGGGGGGGACACACGGGGGTGCCCATGCCACCATGGGCCTGTGCCCGTGCAAACAACTCCCGGGCAGGGATACGATCCCACAGCAGGCGGGGGGGGGGGGG